>CAEGAF010132570.1:0-95728 GCA_903067075.1 Micropoecilia bifurca
TTTAACGCTGTTTTAAATTTTTTTTTCAACCTCTCTTTTAAATTCAAGTTAATTTAATATTTTTTTTTATTTTTTATTAATATTTTAAAAAAAAAAAAAAAAAAAAAAAAAAAAAACTGAATTGTTTTGGGTAGTTTTCCCGACTGTTTTTCAGGAGATGAAAAGTGTGTGATAAAACAGCTGCATGTATGTGTTGATTACAGCTTTCCACATTTTCACACACTTTGTCGCCTTTCATTGGGACCGCATAAAATAACGCAACCAAAATCTACAAAGGGCAATTTCATGTTCCGTTTTAGTTTCCCATCGTAACATTTTTCAGGTTCACCAAAAGGTCAATTTTTGATTTTATCTGATCAGAACGCAACGTTCGTCAACCTCAAAGTTTACCAGACCTCTTGGAAAACTCCAAACTTATTTTGGTCACGCTTCCTCCGAGGTCAGACTTGTGACGACACTACCAGCTAGATTCTCCGCCTAAGCAGATCTTTGCAGCCTCTTTATAGAAGTCATAAGCCTCAAAGCAGCACCACTTTATGTTGATTGGTCACATAAAATCCCAAAACATACAATTTTGTTGGAACGAGAGGAAACTTTTAAGGGCTGAGACTTTCTTTCGCGAGACACGACAACAAATCCAGCTGGCTCTGCAGTACCGAAAGGATTCCAATAAAAATAATCCCATGTTTTCCATTAATATTTGTGTATCAAATATAATTGTGAATGGGATCTGTGTCCTTACAGATACTGGGAGCTAAGAAGATTTGATTTATGTGTGCTTACTAAGAATAGTTGCAGGCGATCACTTCCTGTGATAGAAGACATGTTTGCCCTTGCAGACAAAGGTCCTCTCTTATGTCCACATATGCACACATGCGCACACAAAGCACTCTTTCAGAATAGTCACAATAAACCTGTTTGTTTTGAATGTTTGCACTTGCATTCGATTATGCATAGGTGTTGTGCTTGTTTTGCGAACGTCGGAACAAACAAGGCTGCCTTTCAGCAAGCTTCTATCTCGTAGCCGTGGATATAAATGTTTCGAAGCGACCCCGGCTCCGCTTCTACATCCTCCAGAAACGGCACGAAAATGAGAACGTGATGAGCCGACCGCAAACACGCGGACAGCAGGTAGGAAAGAGAAACACGGCCAAGGTTAGGCGGCAAGCAGACATCCTGAGATTGATGAGCTTCCAGCCAACAGATGTCCTTCAGTGACAGAAACGCCATCAATCATTTATAAGGGGATGGGGGCAGAAATGAAGAGATAATGCTTTGTTGAGTCAATCTTCAAAACAAAGTGATCAGTTTATATGTGGATTAGCAGCAATTGCTAAATTGATTGTTCAGAATGGAATTACTTCTATAGTTTTGTTAATTTGGTAACAAAATGGGGGAAAATTTAAAAAAAAATATTGGCACCTTTAAGGATCGCTTGCTTCTTCGTCAAACTTTAAAGTTTTATGTAGAAAAGAATCATGTCAGGGAAGAACAACCTCAGAAAACACAAAAATTCAGTTCATGCTTGATAATTTGAGGAAGCTAAATATACTGGGGGCAATTACTTTTCACAACTCTGTGGTGCTGAAAGGAGATTTTCAGTATGCTGCGTTGTATGCTTTTCAGGGGAACTAGGAAAACTTAAAGCTTTGCATTTTGTGCAAAAAGAGAACAAAAAAAAAAGAAAAACTAACGATGGAAAAAAGGCGACAGCAGAGAATTTTTGATTTGATTTGGGTGGCAGATCTGTGAAGATGCAGCCCGTGGCAATGTCCTGTGGACCTCCCACACAGCCAGAAGCCAACGAGCTGTGTGGGAGTGAGACAGACTGATTGAAATTCGTCTCAAAGCGTCACTCTAGCCCCGCTGACATGCAAAGGATCGACTTCATCTGGTTACTTTATTATGGGGAAAAGAAAAAAAGAAAGGAAAAAAAAAACAACAGCACGGTCTTGGTGTGTTTTTTTTAGTGAGCTGATGTGTGTTATCTCCATGCCTGACTGGTGCATGAGAGTGTTTTTATGGCTGATAAGAGACCGGGAGGTTTACACTTACAACAGCAGAGACAAAAATATTTGTTTTATATGATAATCTGTTGTAATTTTGGAGGGGAAATGTAACGACAGGAACTTTTATCTACATATCACCCGAGTAAGTAGAAAAGAGAAAGAAAAAAAAAATTTTTTAGTCTGATTGACAGGGTGGTGATTCACTCTTACTCACAGGAAGCCTGCGGCAACTGCAATATAGCCGGAAATACTTTTTCTGCAATGTTAGTAGAAGTTAAGTTGCATCAGATCACATACAGTCAGGAGGGCGAGAGGAGAGTTATAAACAGCTCTTTTTCAGCTGCTTTTCCTAAAAATCACGGGTCATTTGTCATTTTTGTCAATGCAAAATAATGTTCCTTTAAAAGAATATCGTATTAAAGTATTAGGCCAGGCAAGATCTCAGGTGCAGAGTGTTGGATGGAGACTGCAGAGACCATCCAGCGTCTACGGCAGAAACATCTGTGCAGAATACAAACTGGAGGTTAAAGTGGGAATTACCTTCAAAGATGGAGGAGAATAGGTGGCTGACAGAGTAGGTTTATATATATATATTATTGCTGATTTTAACTTCATAAATTATCATGGATTTAGCTAAATACATACATAAACGTTTGGAATAAATCCAGCATTAGATTTGAAAGAATCTCAAACGCCACACCATGAAAAGAGTTATCGGTGAGAAAACTTGCATTTTAAAAATTATATGAGTCAGTGGCACAAAACTGTATTTTTTTTCTTCTTCTTATACAAAGGCATATGAAAAACTTAGCACAACCAAAAACATGTTAACACTCACTCTGGCCCAAGTTTTGTGCCAACTGTATTGACATGCAAAAGTGTAAAAGTAAAGTTCAACTCCTGACAAAAAAAGAAAACGGGGAGGAACTGAGGAGAGTTACAGTAAACAATCCAACTTTTAAAAAGTAGTTTATTGCCAATATGATAAATCAACATCTCCTCTAACTTGGCTTCAGGGATTACATGAGAAAAGCTGAATTTTTATGCTCAGACTGTTCCTCTGTCTCACCAACTGGGATTAATCTTTTTTCAATCATCCAATTTATTTTCTCTCAAACAGAACATAAACACCTTTTATTGGGCCTAGGGAGTTCATAGAGGGGTGCTAATAAAAGTATGGTTTATATTAGAGCTCCGCGAGCAAGAACGGCGCAAACGGGAGGCTCGGGCCGATTCCATCGGCAGGGTGTGCTTCCTCTCCGCGGGTTTTCTGCTTCCTGTTGTGTTGCCATGACGCTGCATACAAAGGAGGACAAGCTACTCGTCTTTAGGAAGCCATAAATAATTGATTGGCAAGTGACTTAATCAGCCCTGAGGCCGGCTGGCAATTCCACAGCTAATTCCACAGCTGGCTATAAATAACTCATTACACTAATTATGGTATGTGAGCACACAGCCTGCAAGCACAAACACAGTCGAGCGTGACTACTGTGGGCTGAAACGTGGAGTCCGTATGGCAGCGTTCGAGTCATAAAACTCCATTAGCAGCCTCTGCTTCTCTCTCCCAGATAAAGAAGTAAAGGTTTTTATTTTAAACCCTGCCTGGAAACTTTCTGCAGCCATCTTCCTTGTGATCGTGGACAGGGGAATTCTGGCAGATTATGTTCACTAAAGATAAACTGTTCTGATCCCTCCATGCTCATCAAGGACAGTCAATGTGATTCCCTGTGACACGGGGCTATCAGAAATCCCCAGCCATGACAGGCATCTCCTGCTGCGACTTTGACACGTCTCAATGCCACTTGTGCCGTGATGGAGCCTTTCTTCTACTCAGCCGGCAGTGACTAGATCATCCTGATAATGGCAAAGAAGAAGAAGGAGAAGCACTTAAGAGACCTGGGAGAGGTCTTTCTCCTGTGGGCAGAGCAATAATGACCTTACTGTCTCTGTCCATGTGAATAGCATTCCAGTGTCCATCTATTGCTATCACCTCCAGGCCACAAGCTAATGACAGGAAGCTATTATGACGAAAGAAAGAGTCAGATTCTGCATTGCTGTTGATGTATCCTGGATCACATTTTTTAAAGATTTCATCTAAGATTTTAAGTTCAGCTCGTTGAAAAAAATACAGCTTTTCTTGATTATTTCCTTTGAACACTGAAACCCCAATATTCAACTTCACAGGAATTTGGAATATTAGAAAAAGCTCATTTAAAATTCGGTCACATGGCCGCCAAAGTTAATTTATGGAAAAAGTGGACTTTTCAGAGTGCTGTCAGATGGTGCATGAAGTGGAAGGAAAATTGTGAAGACTTTGGCATCTGGACGGCGCGTTTCAACAGCCAGCACACACAGTTGTGTCCCGAGTTAAATTCCACGTGTGGCGCAACACTTGAAACAGTGACAAATGTGTCGTGGGGGAAATGGAAAATTGAGTGGAAGGAAAAGTGTCACCAGAATAGGTGCACAAGCAACTCTTCTGGTCAAAGTAAATTTTGTGTTTGTTTTGGAAACCAAACTCTCAGAATCCACGTTGCTTGACATCTAGAAGTTTCCAGTCAGCAGGGATACGGGAACCATGTCATCGGCTGGAGTTGCTCCATAATGTTTTATCAAATCCAATTCAAACCAGTCACCAACTAGGCAATTTTACAGCACTTCTTGCTGTTCTCTGCTTACAATTGTGGAAATAATGATATTTTACCTGTCCACTCTACAAAAAGCACCAAAACCTAATTTGATGACCTAATGTCATCATACTTAACTGGCTAGCAAACTGGCCTGACTTAAATGGGAGGGTCTTATGGAGCATTTTTAAGAGAAACTAGATGTATTTTCAATTACATTCTTATATATTAAGATGCTCCTGACTTGTCTTGCTGAAATCTAATGGACACATGGACACTATAGCATGCAAAACAGCCGGGTCTGATAGACGGTTGAGGTCAGAAAGCAATCAAATAAACAGGCAACCCTTGAGTACAGTCGGTTCCTGAGGGGAAAGTTGTCCTTCTTGGGAAAAGAGGGAGTGTGTATTATAATCTGCATCCAGTAATGCAGTGTTCTTTCACAGGGTAATGAATAAGCCTCCTCTTCTCCATTCATCCTTCCCTTTCTGTCCACTCAGAGGATCAAAATTGATACAATTTCAGAATCTCGAGGCAGTAGCTCACAACTTTTCAAAACAATGCAGGGACATTTTGTGATATGTGGATAAACAGTCTCCTGGGAGATGCCTTGTATTCACCAACCAAATATGATCATTTTCCAAAAATACAAATCTTATAGTTTTATATGTCTTAATGAGATGTGAGGACTTTTTTCACATCATCAATAAGAGTGTTTCCATTTTACTGCTTCACCCATTTCACTTCTGTAGTTTGTTCTGCGTATGCATCCAAACATGTGGGAGTCCATTAAAAGCTGTTTGTTTGCTCTTCTTAAATTATGTTGAAATTCTGAGGATAATGCAGTTTCTACATCAAATGAAAATAAATGAAAAAATAAATAAATTTAAGGAAAATCAAAGCACATGTATTCATTTTACAGTGATATGGTATTGACAATGCAAAGATGATGTAAGAAAGTGAAAGGCCACATTTCTAGGAATCTTTAGCCCCTTCATATTCAAAATTTTGCTTCAACATGAATCTGTGCATTATATTTGTAAAATGTGATTGTTTTTAAAACACCAGGTTGCTTATTAGTCTTAATTTATTTTATGAGATATGTATAAACAACCAAATAGGTGTAAGATTTTAAATAGGATAAATACTACAGTAGTATTCGATATCATGCTTCTACATCTGGTTTTACAACATGCTTTCTGAATATTACTGACCATCGTTTTCTAGCTATCTTAATGCATTGTTTGCTATGAGTTTGAACATGGATTTCAATGCATTCATTCATAGTTTTATGACCTGCAATGTACATAAACACAGACACTGGACACAATTTGAAGGCACCATAGAGTCAGTCGGGTGCGAAGCGAAGAGGGGACTCGGCTGCACGCGGCTGGCCTCCTGGGAGTGTTTGCAGACTCCAGCGAGGAGGCAGCGGAAGAAAAACAGGCACGACCCAAAGCTGCAGACACCAAGCTGGCACCAAACCAAACACGGTGCCTACTTAACTCCTTCAAAGTGAAAGTGCTTTAATGAGTAGTTATGAGTCACAGCGAAAGCATCCAAAGTAAAAGATGGATTGGTTTTAGGAAGTCAAGTTCTTTTGTGCCGCCCTGGCATTACAAAGCGTTGTGCTTGTAAACATACCCTGTGGATATTAGATACAGGGGAAAAAACAATAGAGTTTTTATGCTCAGAATATTTTTAAAAATAATGTGATTTCCAACTTTAAAACTTTAGAAACATATTTTTTGGTTGCAGTAAGTTGAAATCAGTTGATAAAAAAAAATCAGTTGTCTATGTCAAGTTTATATCCAAGAATCCAAATATTCTCTCATGCAACTTCAAGAATGTAGGTTTAATTTGTAAATATAGCATTTTGCAAGCTGTTTCACCGATTATGCAGCACATTTGACTACATTAACAAGCTTAATAAATACATTTCGGGTCTGAAACCCAGCCAGTGACTCAATCATCAACATGTTAAATGCAGTTTGCACAGTTGTGATATTTCTTTTTAACGGTGTCCATATGTTCGAGAAAAGATTTTGACAAACCACAAAAGTGCTGGATTAAGATCAGTTTTATGGCTGCCTTCAAAAGAACTGTTGACAGAAATATCCCCACATAAACCACTGTACATGTCATCACAAGCACACTCAGTAAAAATTGTCAATGCATACCAAACATCAGCCACTAAAACCACACACACAGGTAAAACTGTAGAAGAGTCTTCTTTTACACACAAATATCAAAACACTAAAGACACAAACACATCCACATTTTATGAAGTTTAATATTATGCAGTTGGAACCTAACATTTGATCATAAATGGAGAAGATTCCGTATTTAATCAAAAAAATAAATTGTGCCATGGAACAGCTGTGCTGGTTGCTGGGAGACAGAAAGAAACCAAGAGACTTCCAGTCTGGAGTCTGACTGGGAGATATTAATATTGCATTATGTTGTTTACTCCATCTTGGATGTAGATTTTTTTATATTTTTAATTGTATGTCTGGCTGTGTCCTGAGTAGGACTGTTCTGCCCACACCTGCGCTTGAACATCATATGCTAACATCAGGCTTCTGTGAATGTGTAGAGAGGATTTCAGTGGAAAAGATGCTCAAGTAATCCAAAAAAATAATAATGATGATGTGAAAGGCTTGCTTTTATGTGGCTCTTTGTACAATTTTTACTGTAAAAATTCACAATAGATTCAAACTCTACCCAATATTTATTAAAAAAATATTTAAGATAAGCATTGTTAGAGTTGAAGAGTTAAAACTCCCAAAAGATACATCCTTAGCCATATAACGGATATTAAAACTGCCAGCCAGATCTGTGCAGGTTTAATCAAAGAAAAACATGGACAAATGTCCAATCATACTTGTAGTTTCAAGAAAGACATGGGCAACATCTCCATATTTGTGCATTCTGTTCTAGTAATCAATAAGCTTTGTATGTGATGCGTACAGTGAAAATAATTATGCAATCACGCTTAATGATCTTATGCGGCAGCCTCGAGGCAAAACATGCATTGACAGCAGCTGTGAATAAACCTTCTGAGTGGGTTAACACGCATCTGAACACTCATCTCTTCAGCTGGAATGCCTTGGACCTCTCAGACCGTAAAGCCATTTTGTTGTCGTTTTTTTCTTCTTTTTTTCCCTCCTCTCTGAGCCATTTGATGTTTATCAAAAGTACAGACCCTGAGGGTAAAGAAGCTAAAGCAAACATCAAAAAAATGGGAGGGTGATATGAGGTGAATGCTTTCTTTTTTTTTGTTTTCTTTCTTTTCTTTTTCCAAAGGTTACCACTAAATATGGTCATGGAGCTGTAAATAGGTATTTTTCCAGCTTTTTGTAGAGATTGTGTGCCATCAGGAGTTTGGGTAGAGGAGCATATTTCCAGTCCAAGGGATTGTTATTTTAGTCCTTGGTAAATTGCTGCCAGAGAAAGTGGGGTCCAAATTGTGGCTCTCGATATGAGGCTGACCACGACTCCATCTGGCACTGCTGCGCCCTTTCCAGGGTGCACAGCAACACATACGAGAGTGGCTTCGTCGTCGCCGTCGTCGTCAACAGATATCTGGCGATCAAGGTGATGCGTGCCAAAGTAAGGGCCGCACGACGCCCTCCAATCGCGACACACACGTGCAATAGTTCTCCTGACCTCTCCCCACACTGACTGCCTTCCTGCAGGGCTCATGATATTCTGCGTGTGCATATGTGAGTTTGCATGACGTAACATAAGCCCAGATTCAGCACAGCTGGGCTTCTCAGTATTGCAGATTACAATACGTCACTGCTTTTGCTCGCAGCCCTCCCTCCCCTCCCCCCCACCCCGACTAGCACAGGCTCCAATACACTCGCATCTACTCTCAACACATGCATGTAGACACAAACCAAGTCCAATGATGTCACTAAATTTGCTCCCCCCCCTCCCCGCTCCATCTGCCTCTCCATCTCTGCCTCACTATCACGCATACAAATTTGTATATTCTCTGTCCTTCCAGTTTAGACTTGACATTTTTGTTCAATCTCTTATTTCATCTCACAGCATGCATCCTTTTTCTTTCTTTTTTCTTTTTTTCCCCCCTCTGCCTCCATCGATGTTTGTCTGCTGGCCAGATGGGACTTATTAAACACATACTGAAAACTACTTAGAATCCAACCAAATAATTTATTTTAGGAAAAGTAGACAATGAAAAGCTTTTCTTGATTCAGTTAGTGTACACAACACATTAGCTCTGGAATTTTCCAAAAATAAATTTAGGATAGACTATGTTTTTTTCCCCCCATCAACACAGATCTTAGACTCCTTATTGTACAGATGTTTAGACACCCTACAAAAAAAATACATTTACTTTTTTTTTTTTTTAAATCAAGGACTTTAGAGCTGAAACTGTGATAAGTTCATTTGAACTTCTACAATCTGTTAAACATAAGTGTATATGTCACAAAAAATATTGGAAAAAACCTTGAAACGTGGTTAAGACCAGTTGATTTTTGCTTTTTTGTACTCTGTTGTGTATAAAAATCAGTTGGTTTAGGTTAATCGACGATAAGAAAATCAATTTTAAGATTTAAGATTTTTAATCTTCTGAAAAAGTTGAGGCAAATTTCGTTACCACCCTCCAGACTCTAACGCTCAAAATACTCCTCTCAACTTTTCAGCCTCACTCCACAACTTGCGCTGCTTTTATTAAGTCTCAGAGTTCGTGTTATGCACTGATACGCATAAAATAGACATTTACGTATAGCTTCTCTCACGCTGATCTCCACACAGAACGCCCCTCGGGCAAAAGTGAATTTACTACAAGATAAGGCTTCATTTCTCAAAAACATGCAGACGTGGATTATTCTAACTGAGCTATCATGCAGGCTTTCTGGCACTTTGCTTGACAGCCCATCAGATTGTTGGCACGGCAGCCGTCCACTCCATATGACCTGCTGTTAAAGGGCACATACAGTCCAGGAGAGAAGGAAGAACATCATAGAAAAGGTAGGGGGAAAAAAAGAAAAAATTAAATGAGAAGATGGTTAAAATGAAAATTAGGACAATCAGAACCAAAAAGCAGCACAAAAGCAGGGGGACAATGCCTGACTTAGGGGCTTTTAACAGGTCCAGTCTTGCTTTGTGTGTGTTGTTGCGTATGTGACAGAAACGGAGGATATTGGTCTGAATGCTACATTCAAACATGGGAAGGAGAACAAGAGCGCACAGACGCACACAAACACACACACACTCGCACACAAATAAGTCCTCCAGCATCAGACACACCAGGATTACTCTCCCTCTTTTATAGACGGAGCACAGATTATAGTTCAGCCACAGCAAAACAGTTTGTAAGGCATCATGAAATGACATGAGGATTCAAGCATAATGTTTTTTTTTTTCTTTTTCTGTTAATAGGGCACAGCAAAACTCTGAATGAAAAACGGTCCTGTCAATGGAAACTTTTCCACTCAGGTTTCTTCTGCTAAACATATTTTTATATAAAATTTTGAATCAAAAACAGAAAAAACAGGGATCTTAAGAGTGCAGATTTAATTTTCTCCTCCCAAGCCAACCGACTGAGCAGAGGACATTTCATTATGCATCGATCACAGTTTAATCCTAATCACTCTTCATGATAGATTACAATGTGACTGCCGCAATAGAGAACATAAAAAACAAATGTATGTATAGTGTGTGTGTGTGTGTGTGTGTGTGTGTGTGTGTGTGTGTGTGTGTGTGTGTGTGTGTGTGTGTGTGTGTGTGTAAGCGGTGTTCTTGCCAGCTGGAAAAACGATTGAACTTTCCATTTGTTGCAAACTGTGGCTGTAAGCAGTGCAAACCAATAAAGTATTTCTTCATTTTACGTGTTAGAAAACTAAGTGAACAGGTTCGCAAATAGCTGCCACGATGTACTATGTGTGGTACAGCTTTTAATTAGTGATGAATGTTCAAACTTACTGATATTTCAATAACTGCCATCCCGTTTTCTATGCGCTGGCGTCATTTTTGATACTAAACTCAGAGCTGCTTGATAACCCGAAAGCGACAGATTTCCAAGTTCAGGCACTGTTGTGTTGCAGTGAGTTAAGAAAATCTTCCTTACAAACTAAAAGCGCAATAACTACCATTTTTTCCATTGCAGATATTACAGGAGATATAATTTACAAATAAATTAAGCATGTGTGGATTCTTGCAATTTACTGTAGTTCTTCAACTTATAAAATAACTTTTGAACTCCTCACATAGAATAGCTGAATTAGTCGTTAAGAAAAGTTGTTACATTTACAGATTTTTTTTTATAAATGAAAGAATGAGAAATGTGTCTTCTGGAGAAATTCACACCACATTCTTATCATAAAATCTGTTCACAGTCCAAGGTTGTATTTTTCTTTTTTTTTGCTGCAGAGTACAAACCTTTAAAAATCCTGCAATATTACTTCTTTTCTCTCTTTTTTGCCACATACTGCAGTAAACAGGTAAAGATTTAAAATCTCTTCAAGCCAACATAACATGTGAGCTGTGGACTAACAAATTGATGTGGTTTTGTAGATATGTCCATTATTGTTTTATATTTTTCTGTGTTTTCAAACATAGTTGTAGTGCGTCAGGATTACAAACTCAAAGATACAATGCCAGAGACCATCACTTAGCAACATGTGTAACTCAGTCTGGCAGCCTTCACATAAAAACAAGAGGTGTAATTTGCAATTCTAGGCATCCAATTAAGCATGACAATGCCAAAAATCAAACAGAGAAACTAGTAGGCTAGGACTTTTTCTTTGTACATAGAAAAGAACATTAAGACACGCTGATGGGAAGAGAATGTATGAAGGGGTTAATTAGCTCTGCTCTCCTGCAATCTGAAGAGGTAATCATCGCAACTGATTTACATTAATTTGATCTGTCCTTCTTTAGAGGAATTAACCTCCAATTTGTTCTGGGGAAATTAAATTAAAGAGAAGGGCAACATTTCTGAACTTCTTGAAAAGTGATCGGGATAAATTTAATAAGGGCTTCTGGGAAATAGAAACCATAAAACAGATATTTTTAAGCAAATAAGCAGACACTTTAATAACTTGATTTTGTTTACCATTTTTCCTGTTTTAACCTGCAATGTTCAGAAAAAATAAGTATTTATTTCAGGGCTTTTTAAAATATAACTTCTTATTGAATGCAGTAGATGTGGCGTTACAGGACAACTGCCCATGATTTCTAACATTAAATGGACCTATTAAGCTGAAAGTGTCATACAAATTTATAGAAAGGAGACGTGACGGTTTTGTGATGTTTTACTGCACATTAGATAGAAAAAAAAAAAGATGTCACATAAAACTCAGAATTGTTTACACAACATAATCCTAGTATTTATCGTTGCTGGCTGATCCACAACTTCCTATTTCGTGCATCTGTATACATTTTTCCTCTAAAATCCTAGTTTATTACAGGACATCCTCTTAAGTCTTCTGCTTCCCATCTTATTCAGAACATCCTCTGACACGAGGTGCAAACAGTCTTAAATAAAAACCCTGGCAAAAAAGAAATGAAACAACCACTTCTGCAGAAGCTTCTGCCAGCCATTTTATTCTGCAGAAAACAACACACACACATACACACGTAAAAAGGAATGACAAACTGATTACATTTAAACATGTCGACTTCATAAACAAAAGCGATGGAAATATTAAACATAAAACTGCTCTTTTACCATCGGGTTCATTGCAAGACATGCATAAAAGCACTTTTTATTTTGTTCCTTACTTAGTATGACAAGAAGCATGTAATTGCAACAATTTTCTGTAATTTTGTGAGCGCCTTTTCACAAAGCCAGAACTTCCAGCTGTTAGGAGAAACAGTAGGTTTACTTTAGTGAATTTTCAGCTGTTATATATATATATATATATATATATACACACACAAAAAAAATCTTGTATCTAGGAGTTGTGTTCAGTACAACAGCATCGGTCCTTAAAGACAGAGAGAAGATGATGTCTAAACAGGGAGTCTGAGCCAGAGTAACGGCGCAGACACTTACATCATTACCTGTCCTGGCGTCACTGCTCATCTCGCAGCCAGCGTTAACGTGTTGCAGCGAACCAGTAACGCTGCTGTCATGCCCCGATGCAGACGAGCAGCTTAACTCCCAAGTGCTGAGAGAGGAGAATGCCAAGGTCCAGTAAGCCCTCGGGGTAATTAGGAGGAAGTCCAGATCGACCCGAGACAGGCCAACCCAGTGGACTGCACCCGTTTATGTGCAGTCCACTGTTGGGAGCCCTGGAGCTCATAATTAGGAGCAAGTTTCAAGCAAGAGAGTTAAAGTGTTGAGAAAAAAAAGTCATCTTAATCAAGCCACTAGATTTAGTTCTCAAGTATGATTGGTCTGTTTAAGAACATGCAACAGAATTTCAATTGGATGCAAAGTCCAGATTTTAGCTGCATCCTCTTGGATAAACTTCAATGGCGACTCATCCATCAGCTATTTTAAACAAAGCCCAACAATGAAACGCGCAATTTAAAAAACATAAAAAGAAATCTTAAAAAAATGCCCATACATGATGCAAAGCAACAGTACAGCCCATGCAATCCCATTTATACCAAATTTTTAATGGTGGTGACCATCGTCCTACAATTCAACTCCAATCATTACGCAAACGGGTTAACCCAGGTCAGATGAACGGAGCTGCAGCGAGAATTGTTCCCATGCTGATTTCATCTTAACCTTTAAATCAATCAAACCCAATGTCACAACATTTATTCATGCCAGTGCAGCAGGTACTTATTTGGGGTTTTTGTTGATCTCTAATGGAAACTGGACGTGAAGCTATTAAAAGCATAACATGCTGTAAAAGCAGAAAAAGGCTATTTAGTGCTTAGGTTTGACCCAACCCCCCACCCCACAATATTTAAAGTTCAAATGACTCATAACTGGGCCCTTCAATGAACCCAGTCCTGAAAGATGGCTCACAAAGAGCACAAGGACAAAGGCACTCAACAAGGTCAAGGATCCGCAGTCTACTTAATAAACCGACACTCAGTCAAGCAAATCCTTTCCGTTTCAGGATTTTTCCTTATTATGGAAAATATCTTCCACACATTACATGCAAGAACAAACACCACTGACATTTACACTAATGTAAGACATCATTATTGTGTTTCACAGCCCTGTTAAAACGACAAGATAAGCAAAAACTGAACCTACAGCCTTATCCGAGAAAAAAAAGACACTTTACCCTCAGCCACAGTCGCTGCACTGACACACTGCCCTATCATGTACTTGTAAAAAAAAAAACAAGAAAGGCAAGCAGTATAACACTTAGTTCCCAATTGACCTAAATTAAAATTTTCATGGCCCAAATGGCCAATGTAACGTCTGTTTATAGAAACAGATGGAGACAGCCTAAGAAGTAGTATTCATACTGAGAAGTAGGAAGAAGAGATCGGAGTGATCAAGCTTGGGTGTTTTTTTTGGCCAAACTTCAAAACCGGATTACTTTGTTAGTCAAAAGTGACGAGAGACATCACCAATAAGAAAACAAATAGGAAGCCAGTAAACCGCTGCTGTATTTAGAGTTCTGTATGCTTCCCTACTGGGCATGCGTGTTGTCATCACTCACGTTTGACAGCTGCATTACAAACAGCTGCGTGGTAGACAGACAGCTGACAATCACTGCCTACAACAGACTGAGCAACTATTCAGCACTATTACACCCATAAAATAAAGATAAATATACCAAATTGATTGCTGTAATTCATAAAGACAAGTCTCCCACGCCGTCCTACAATCACTCATGAACAAGGCACCAAGACACTTTAGCTCCTCAGCTTGAGGCAAAGACTGAACCTGAACCAGAAGGAAGCAAACCTCTGCTGAATTATGGTGCTTCACAGTGGTATGCAAAACAATCCAGTCTAGTCTGAATTGTTTGAAGTTGTAAACAGAACCGCATCATTTGCAAAAAGGAAATCCACGATTAGGTCTTTAGAATTGCGATGAGGTCCATTCCTCATCCAACACAAACCTGGAGAAGGGTTAACTTTGTACCAATAATGCAGGGTTATGCTTTTGTTATACAAGCATCCTCACCAACCACCAATATTAATGTCTGTAGTCCATTTTTGCTTTGGTGTGCTGCCACAATTGCATGTAGAGACCAACAATAATCAGTTTATGATGCTGTTTGGTTATCGCACTTAACGCAACAACTAAGCAATAAGAAGTATGGGAAATATTTTGTTACCCAATCTCTCTATGTATCTTCTTTATAATGGAGAAACTGAAAGAATTTGTGTCATTGGCCAACTTATAGCTTGGTCCCTAAAACTAAAAGAAAAAAGAAAAAGAGAAAAAACTGCTGCTGTTTACCACAAAATCAGCAGGTTTTGTTGGCTCTGATGTAATATTTGATAAAAAGTTGTTTGAACTTGGCTGTGCTCCAGTTTTCATGTAACGGTCAAGCATGACACAAAGCAAGTTATCTGTCTTACTAATCAAACCATCAAGTGTGATGGCCGGGGCTCAGGTGTTTTAGAGCTAAGCACACTGCAAATAACCAGTAACACCCTGCATAGCATCTTTTTGACTAGATATCCTAAAACTTGGTTATTAAAAACAGATTCTTTTGCAAGCTACAGCTTGGACAGAATTGCAGGCAGACCTTGAAATCAATCATCACGGAACAGTAAGGATGGGAAGTTAATTCCACTGGAGGCACAAGTGGTAAAGCCTGCTGACAGGCTTGTCATAAGAAGCTGCAAATCGTTTTCATGAAGCTTGTGACCTCGGATCTTGGATTTTGATGGTCTAAGTGCAATTTTAGAGCTCCTTTAAGAAGCAGCATCTTATAAAAATCTAAGTAACCCCTACTTTCACTGTATGCTGCTGAAGGATGAAAAAAGGAAAAAGCCACTTCTTCAGACGGCCATCTAGTTGCTCTATTATGATCGGTCTGCAAGGTCCCTTCAGATTTAATTTGCCATTGTCACAATCTCCCTGCTGAGATTCCATTTTTTCTCAGCTCCTCTCCTACACTGTCAGAAGCCCTATATAAGGCTGACAATGCTTCAGCTGTGCCCCAAAGCATTCACAAACTTGCATGCTGAATTGTCAACGGGGACATTAAACCCTGTGGATTAAGTATACAGAAATAGCACTTGAGAAATTGCTTACATTTATTCCAACATGTACAGGAAAGGTATCCACAAAGAGGACAAGTACCTCTTGCCTCACTACAGCCACATAACGTAGAAGAAAATATATAAAGCCAAAGGACAAATTAGGAGAATTTATCTTTCAGGCTATACCTGGACTTTCAAGACTCCCGCATATATATTCTAACTGCTATAACCAGGACAGTTAGGGCAGTTAGAGGACTTGCTTTCCAACTTTGGAGATTGATGGACAGCTGGGATAAAAAGTACAAACATTGTCTCATCTTTTGAAAGAAAAATGTTTTCATATATTTGTTAGTTGATAATGGATGGAAAAGTAGCAATAGCATTATACTACTGATTGATTAATCCATTCTCTTTTACTTGTTACTCAATATGTGTTATTGAGGAAAATCCAGATGGCTTTCTAAGGCATTCGCAGCCCATATAAATAGGTTATATATTGGTGCATCCTTTGCAAATTCTTTAAAATAAGCAACATCCCTAATGTGGGTGCAAACCAAAGTCCTGTTCCCTTTTCTACCTTTTAAAAATGTGTGTGAAACAAACAAAATGCCAAAGTACTAAACAGCAGAGAAGAAGAAGATGAAGGACAACGCCTGCCCAAGGCCAACTATCTGAGGTAACAGTCCACAAACCTTCACGATAATACGGTTTGCATTTAATTATCTACTTTCAAATGTTGAGCTACTTCTGACTTCATTTTCAAACACCTTACTGACTCTGAAAATACCACACGTCAACATTTCTTCCGTTGGTGGTAAGACTTCCACAAAAAGAACTTTGGTTAGCGTGAAATTAGATGGTATGTGTCTGGTTTGGAAGGTTTACTAGTCTGAAAAAGATTAGACTATCAGACTCCAACCAGTCAAGGTCATTCAAGATGAAAGTCGGCTCTCTGGCCATCTCTAGATGGATACATAGTCCCTTTGTTAAGTTCTGCCTCTGTGGCGCCTTCCAGCCGATCGGGTCCAAAAACATGAGTGGCCCTAATCCCTCTCACTATATCCTGTTCCATCCTACCATAACTCCTGAATAAGACATCAGGATACTTTTCCTCCAGAGTCAGAGACTGACCTTTGACCTATAGGGGGCGGTGCACCTTTTTCCAGTTAAGAACCATGACGTCAGACTTCGAGAGGCCAGATCTCACCCCAGCTGTTTTACGCACAGCTTTGAACTGCTCCACTGCACACTAAAGATTATGCCTAGAAGTCAATCACATCATCTGCATAGAGGGAAGATGAGCCATGTAAGTTCCCCAACCAGGCAACCTAATCTTCATAGCAAGGAGCTTATTTAAATAAATGGGACCAAAACGCCAACTTTGAACTCCCAAACATGATTGGTAGTATGAACAAATAGCATCTGAACGACCCAACTAGGACACATAAATACTACATGTACATTCGCTTAAACCTACACCTTCACGCTTGTCGTTTCAGGTCAGCTCAACAGAGAGCACTTTGTGATAATGAGCTGCTCCACTTTCATGACAGATGGAAAATACACAGCATGCAATGCCCAGCTCCTCCCTTTCCGTCCACTTCACCAAGTTTGCCCGACTTATCAACCCATCAAGCCCAGCAGCTCCGCCGCAGCCGAGGCACCGCGTCCGTATCAAATGCTGACTGAGGCATCAACAAGAGGAGGAGCCGCTCGCGGTTGAGGCAGTGGAAAAAGTGCCTCACCCTCTTCATCAATATTGCAGCCTCACCTGGTGAAAGCTAACACCCGCTAACATATTCCATCATGTCATTGGAAGAAAGGATCAGGTGCCTTGGCTTGACATGCCAACATTGTTGCCCGCACAAATTATGACGCAAAACTTGTTACATTATTCACGACCTTTTTCTAAAATAAAAAAATAATTAAAAAAACAAAAACAGGAAGACTTGGAAGGTGTTGGAGAGCTAATTATGTTCTGTAGAGCAGATCAATGTGCAGGTCGTTGTTGTGTTTGGCTAAAAAGGTGAGAAGAAGCACATCTCTCAACAAGAATAGTGAGATCTCAAGGTGTAACAACTTGGTGTGAGGTACCTTCATAAAGCATAATATAGAAAAATAGAGGAGGGTTAACAAGCAAGGGGTGAAATAATATTGGAACCGACGCAACTGGACAGAGATTTAAGAAATATTACTGCCAATTTCCTTTAGTTGTGATTGTAAATGTTGGGGGGGATAATATTTTCATTTGCAAAAATGTTTGCTTGTTTAACAACTTGTCTGTGTCAAACAGAACCACGGCGCATCAGTTTTCAGTGTAACAAATTTACTTTCTTTGTGCTGAACATTCAGTACAAAATGGATTTTAGAAGATTATGTTGCAAAGAAAAAATTTAATTCCCTCCTGGCCATTTCATTTTGTAAAAGCAGAGAAAACGCGACACAAAGCACAAAGATAAGGATTTCAGTATTATGGCAGCTGCAGCTTTTCTGCATCTCAGAATTTCAAACATGAAACACGTCTGAGCAGCCGCTTTTCATCCCTAATTACTTTGAACAGAAATCGGTTTAGACTCAACAACAAACACACTTATTGCGCAGCTCAGTCAAATTGTGACCAACCTCAGGAAAGCAAAAAGGGAAATGCAAAAAAAATAAAATAAAATCTATACTGAAGTTGAGCTCTGGTTGCTGCCGCTCATCTCATTGGGCAGCGATGTCATCATAGCAGACTGTATGCATGGGATTGCGTGTGTTTGTGTGTGTGTAATATGGCCTGGCTGAGGTCAGTGTTGGTGCACATTTAATCTCCACTCTCTTTCCAGGCCACACCAAGGACTTTGACACGTTACTTTGCTATCTATTATTCACATATGGTCAGACTTCAAAATGAGTATGTGTGTGAGGTCATATGTACATGTTTGTGCTTACAAAATAAAGTCCTTTAATAGAACAATGGAGCTCAGAATTTATGATTTTCCCCCCCTTGGCAGACACAATATGAACCTTATTGCATAATCCCTGAATTTCATCCACATTATAAATAAATAAATAAATAAAAATATAAAACTTGCGCACACACACACGAGCACACTCTGCTCCTGCTCCAGTTGCACAACCTCAGAATTTTAGGGATAGAATGGGCTGGTTTCATAAGCAGTCTGCTGCCCACTGGCAGCTGTGCTGTCAGATGAGGTCATTACTTTGGGCGGGACACCGCCACAGACGGGGAATAATGCTAGAGACAATGGTTTAAAAAAAAGAAAAGAAAAAAATCCACCGGGTGTGAATAAGACTGACAGCCGGGGGAGACCCGAGGGCTGCGATGTCCCTGTCCGTTTGTGTCGTTTCTGCACTGAGTCGTGTTACCTTGCTGGCAGTGCAGTGATGCACTGAGGTAAATGGGGAACAGGGCAGGTGAATGATGCACGTGTGTCAGCAGTGTGTGTGAGTTCAGGCTGGTATTACTATCAGCTCAGCTCAGGGAGGGGTGAATAGCCCTTATGCTATCTCTGCAGCACAGCTTGTTTGTGCTAATGAGCAGAACTCTGACTCCACTCAGGCCAATTGCAAAAAACAACAACATTTGAATTGCTGCAAAGCAAGAAACAAAATATAAATATCTAGGAACTCTACCTCGCTCATTGTGATGTAACTCATAAACCCTGGATGCTTTAGCAAAACATGAGTGACAGATACCGACAGCTCTTTTGAAGTCTGTGATCTGTTGTTGAGGTTGTGCAGAAAAGGTTTTCAGACACTTTAAACTCCATCCAGCGCTGCAGGTGTAACCCTGGCAGGTGCTCTCATTTACAGGCATACAAGAATAATAAAAAAATCTTTTAATTCTGATCAAAAACCTAAACTCCTATTGTGTTGAATCGTTGTGCACATTATCATAGGGAAGTAGACTGACTTTATGATGGCATGGTAATTCGTTGAGATCCACCTGCACATCCGGTTTCTACTCTTTCCATGAAAGTTTAGCTTTAATTTGATGTCAGTATTTGAACTTGCCTCTTAGGAAGCTGTGTGCTAATACTGCCGGGGAGCAGAGCTCTCAAAAATCATTTCATCCAATAGCTCAAGCTCCTTTAAATCCTTCCAAACATGGATTTCAGACCAATAATGTGATGGGAGTAAAACACCACTCCACCCAATAGTCAGGCACCTCAGTTATTTACTCAAATCTCTGAAATCCCTTCGCAAATGTTTATTCGGCCAATATGTGGGCAGCAGCCACCGGCGCTCAAGGACAAACGTCCGCCCGGCAGCTCAGTGGCTATGTTGCGCTGCGAAAGGCCGCGCCGTGACATGCGTGACCATTACATCACGGGCACTTCCTGTCGGGTTCATAACACAGAACCTCCTGTCAACATCTCAGGAGCCTCACTCTGCTGATCTGATCAGGACTTCTGCTTGGAGGCTATTTGTTTCTGGCACCATGCTGCGGCGGTGTCTTAATCCTCATCTGCAGGATGATACGCCGAAGACAAACACCACTGTAAGATGTGCAAGCGTTTGTATGCTTCACGGACTCCGCTCATTGTGTTGCCATGTGAAAGTGTTTGTATTTCTTGTTCTCTTTTTATGTCATACCTTCAACTGATCGCTCCCTCCATACCCAACCCCCTACGCTCAGCGTGCCGCCAAAGCCGCTTTGAGCTCTTTGCTCTGACATCAACATAGCCGACATCAGTAAGCATGGACCGGACCATTACATGAGCAAGAGAGGGAGATAACTGAAATAAGAGTATTTTAGTCCAGCTTTAGTACGGGGGACGCTCCTGAAACCCACGGCAGGATGAAATGTTGCTTTTTTTGTTGTTTTTTGTTATGGCCTTTTGCTGCAAGTTTCTTCTGTGGAAGCCGGCCGCTACTAAACTAAAATCACACACATCCCCGGGACACAAAGGAACGCTTCACAAAAATCTCTGCATCAGCAGAGTTAAAGTGCCACGCTCCCTGCAGCTCACTTTCCGTCTTTTTGTTCTTCGTTGTTGTAACTGACGGGTCACGGCCGCTGGATCTATACAGAACAAAGGATCAAATGAAATGCAGAATACAATGCCAGCCATGTTTAGTAGCATTGCGTGTAAAGGCTATGCTTTCTTTACAAAAAAATAATTTCAAGTCAAATTATTTATTCTTTCTAGCACAATCAAGTGTCAATGATTATGCTAGTAAACCTAACTTCACTATAAAACTCCCTTTTCTGTGTTTGAAAAATAGAAAAATTCCCAGCTGCTTCCATTCCCTGCTGTCATGTTTCACACAACAGCTGCATAGTTCATCAGCATAAAGCGTAGTGATGACAATTGTTGAGTGAATGGTAACTCTTAACTTTATTAACTACTAAATTGTTGATCGTCTTTGTGCTTCATTTCTTACTTTGCAATTTCAAATTAGGATTTCAACTATCAAATGTCAAAGCAGAGTAGTACGAGACTGTAGAAATTAGAGAAACTCTTAAAACTTGAGCTAAACATGAGTTTGAAATTGGTTATGTTCAGATATCATAACTTCTCCTGAAATAGTCTCATATAGCTTCATAAAAAAACAGACAGATAATTCATATTTCACAATCTCTTTCAAAATCTGGTTTCAGCTACATGTGGTTGCTCAACTAGTTAGTCAAAAACAGAGGTTTTGTGGTAAGGGTTCAGAGATCAAGTAACAGAATGAGTCTGGGGAAAAAACTAAATACTTCAGTATATTGTGCAAACCCATTACAGAGTGTTTTCTTAAGTTGACTACTTTGCATAATTATTCGCAAAACTGGGCTGACGGTGCAAGTCTAAATGTATTCGAGAGACAGGCAGCGATTCTTTGCGTTAATTAGGGACACAATGGATCTACTTGTTGCTTAGCACAATAGTGTTTGTGCTTATCTTTGGGCTTCTGAGCTGCAGCTGACACCCACAGGCACAGCTTCTTATTAGAAGGATTGGGACACCTATATGGGATCAAGGTCACTGCTTGTCAGTGGTTTAAATCATGTCTAACTGACCAGCTTCGGTTTGTCCATCTTCTGGTTATGTGTAGTTCACCTTCCCCAAACGTAGATATGTTATTCCACAAGGTTCTGAGCTCATTCTCCCTTTACATCCTCCAGTTGGGCTGTATTTTATCATCCATTTGAGGATACAGACTCACTGTGGTGGTATTCCAGACTTAGTAGGCAGTTTTGAGTTTCATTAGATTAAAGCATGATACTTCTTTTTTGAAGAACTTTTTTGTGAACTTCATGTTTGGTGATTTCTGACTTGAGGCTTTGGTGTAAACACTCAAGATCACATAGCAAAAACTATGGTTCATCAATATGAAAACAACAGAAATGTATAAATGACAAATATATTTTTAAAGCACTAAAATGAACACTGAATGTAGACTTGCAACTTGCAATCTTAAGCTGGTAATATCGGCACTGTGCTAAAGTGACCATCTGGACTGCTATAGTTCACTGATGTGATGCAATGGAGGGACTTCCTTGACCCTATTAATAGGATCTGAATTCCCCTCACAACTCACTCAGGCCTATTAGCTCATCAAAAAGATGAATTAATTGTGATAAAAGAGTTGGAGTTGGAAGTACTATGTTGAATTATTTCAGTTATCTGTAGATCTCAGAGTACATGAAGTCATAAACACGCCCCTGACAAGATAACGAGGTTTTACTTTTACTCCCAGCTTTGACCACAAGATATATGAACAGAAAAAAACAAGACGTTTCCACTGGAAAGGCACATACACACAGCATAACAGAAGTAAATCATAAATATCCGGGTGGCTTTAGTGGAGAATCTTAATTAGGCTCATTTCTTCACATGGTTTCCTGAACAGGGTGGGTGCTGGAAAACCGCAACGCGTGGAAACTATTTCAGTTACTAAGGCCGAAAAGTTCCGAAAACGAGCAGCTTCGACAAACGAGCATTAATACGTGGATAGATGCAAAAACCTGCACCTCTGAAAAGAGTCTCGGGTAAAACAGGTGCTGATGTTTAGGATTCAGTGTCAAAGGAAGTGGAAAAAGCCCCCCGCGAATTATCCCGGGCTGCTACTCAGAGCATTTTGAATTCCCCCTTCTCCAGTTGTCAGGATTACTTGTTAACTGACTTTCCAGGTTCCAGTGTGACATAATGTTGTATTAACAGATCACGTAGATAGATGATTCACATTCCTAAAAGGACACCCTTGGCATGATCTCACTACAAGCTGGGAAGCCCCACTGGAAGCCCCTAAACGTCCCCAGAACTGCCCCCCCCCCGCCTCCTGACAGCTTCGCCTCGTTCCTCATTCCAGCCCGCTAAGCTGGCGGTTAAAAATAACCCTCCAACACGCCACACTGGTCCTGATGACATATCACCATGGTAACCCCAGATGACAAGTTGTTGAAGGGTCTAAGGTTGGGTTTTAAAAGAATCATGTGACCTCGGGGAGATGAAGGGCTGAGGCAGAAGAGAGGGCCACTCAGTCGGCGAGCAGAGCAGCTGCAGGAGAAACGAGGAGAAATCCCCTCAGAGGGAGAACAAGAGCCCTCCTGCTCTGACTTTCTCTCCCCTCCGACATTACCCACTCAAAAATACAAGCAAGTGCCCTTTGCCACTGAGTTGAAGTCATTATGCCATTTAGCCAACAGTGGTTTTCAGTTGGACATTTTCAATTACATATAATCCCAGATGGAGGTCATTCCCGTCTACTCGCTACATTTTTTTTCTCCCTCCACCGATAAACCTCCTGGAGGAAATAAGGACTTAAAATGTATCATTTTTCCACAACCTTTTTTTTTTGTAAACAAAGATCTAAAGGTGTGAAGCCATGCGTGCGTCGTTTTATTGCGAGTGTTGAATGGCTCAAAAATAATTGATGCTTTTTGCCAAAACTTAAAAATTGATGTTGAACCATTGCTGTCTGTCCAGTTTGACTGAGTTTGGGATTTTCTGCAGAATAGAAAAGGGAA
This sequence comes from Micropoecilia bifurca, assembly GCA_903067075.1. Lineage (NCBI taxonomy): Eukaryota > Metazoa > Chordata > Actinopteri > Cyprinodontiformes > Poeciliidae > Micropoecilia > Micropoecilia bifurca. The sequence goes on from CAEGAF010132570.1 coordinate 23,706, forward strand.
ACAATCTCTAGACCACGGTGGCACGGAGGTGCATCCCAAATGACGTGCAGCTCTAATTAAAACGTAAAGGTGGCTTTACAAAATATTAAATAAACTGAGAAAATAACAATAAATGCCACTTTGTTGTTTTTAGTCGCAAAACATATTGAAAAGCATTTCCAATTTGAAAGACCGCTGGCATCAGACCCCATCCGACACAAACGAGGAGCAATCAGATAAACACAACTGATGGATATATCGCTCTAATCCCACATCACTGTTATGCATTACTTTGTATTGGTCTATAAAATTAAATTCCAAAAAAGTTTAAGTATGTAGTTATCTGACCAAATGCGGAAAAAAATAAATCAATAAATATATCACATCACACCAGCAGTTAGCAGGAAGAGCGGATTTTTTTTTTCTGCTCCTTGTTAAATTAGAACAATAACAGAAACATCAACAAAAGAGGAAAATTGGAGGCCTCATAATGTCTCCTATTGTACGTGCTGCCCTACATATCTCATTCCCAAACTCTACATGAGATGCCAGATCAACTTTACAGGATGGAGATTAGCTATAAATCATTTATGCTAAATGACTGTAGTTCCAGTCAGATTGAGAAATGGACTGTTGCCTTATTGTGACACAGAAATGTTTGAACTCCTAAAAACTTTCAGAATTCCTAACTTCTTTGGAAAAAAACACTGATGATGGATAGAAACAGTCATAGAGTCGTCAATCCTGTGTTCGACAAATAGACAAGTCCATAATTTCAATGTAAAACCTTACATTAAGTGGAGAAGCAATAGCTGTTTTCTGCCCTGGCTCCATACAGTACTAGGTCATTATTGACTGTGGGAAAGTGCTTCCATCAGACCCAAAGCTTTGCAGTTCACAGGACCTGCTGCAAATAAAAGAGCTGCCATCTTTACCTTGGACAATAATGGGGTATCGTTCCTAAAAATACTGGTTTTATTTTACACTCAAATTTAAAAGTACATAGTATTATACTGACATTATTGGTTACAATAAACCACATTTAGATTTACTATTTGGATAAAATACACCCCTGCCCTTTCCCTTCATTTCACCAGTCCTTCAGCTTATCATCACCACTCCCTGTTTTCCATTCTCCTAAACTCTTAATAACTACTATCCAGTATGTTCTAAGTCATGGAGGGAGGCTTAAACCGGGGCATGCGGGTCTCTGAATTATACGTAAGAGAGGGTGGCTGCAACTTGAAGGTCACAGGGGGATTTTAACGCCTCTAAGCACGGAGCTACGCAGACACAGTTTCATCGTCTTCTGATTTTCTAAGCATTTTCATGCAAATATACAATATTCAAATTGGGAAAACTGTAAATATACACCAACTGGATCAGTGAAAAGCTCCACGAATTAACATTGAGATTCCATTCAAACATAACCGTGCCTCATATTTATTCAAGCGATCACCAGGAGCCCACAATGGCATCTATCCGCCTCGGATCAGGAAAGAATGAATTTGGGTTTTAGACGGTGCTGCATAACAGAGGAGACTCCCCCAAAAGGCAATTTCACTATGCAATTTACAGGCAATGCAGCTTAAGTGAAAGATGGGTAGGTGAAGCCCCTGCTGTTGTCAGTGACACAACCAATTATCCCTCTCAGCCATGAGACCAGATTGCAAGGGCCTGCAGAATAACGGGATGTGTCCAGGATTCTGTCCAAGGACTGCGCTCCATTACAGTTTAATGCAATGGAGGTTATCTTCAATCCTGCCTTCTAAAAAATAATTTCTAGCATATTTTTGTTTTGACTCTAAAACAGTGTCCTATACATACCAATAGGTAGCACTTTTCAAAAGAGCATTTCTAAATTCTTTCCTATAGATTGCCTGAATAAAAAAGCAAAGTTTGTGAATGAGATAAATTATTACTATCCCACAAGTCTATTAGGTCAATAATAATAAAAATAATAATCTAGCAACTATATTAGGTTTTAAGAAATTTCCCATACATTTCATGCTCTCCAGTGTGGGAAATATTTGTACTTTGTAGCAATTCAAATAATGCAGTATCACAATCACAAAGGACTGCTTGCATGCAATATTTCAGAACCCGCACAAATGATTACAATGCTAACGCCCAGACAAAATAGGGAGATTATCAAGATGATGGAATATAGGACTTATACCAGTTGATAAGACATCAAATGATTCTACAATTTCATTAAAAAATACAATTTGAATGTTGACAATTGATGTGCTTAGTCAAAGTAGGGAAATAGAATGACTTCTACAGATAAGCAATAGCAAACTGGCACCAGATCTTTCACAGCAAATTTGTCATCAAATTGTTGTCAATTGTTATATTAATCAGAATTCATTCTCAGAGGCAGTGACAGATTTTTCAATTGTGCACACAGAGAGTATGCGTGGGATATTACTAAAACCTTTTGTGATGTCATTACCTTGACAAATGTTCAGCATTTAATATCATTCATAAATATGAAGCGTTTGGGTTATAAATGATGTTTTAGTTGTGACATTCATTCCTTGAAATCTATACACATCCAGAAAACTACAAGGGGGCGTCAGGAGGTCAAATTATGTTAGCAACAGCATGAAATATGACCTTGTATAACTCGTTTAATAACTGCAAGTAAGATATGCTATAATATCACAGGGGTTTAACAGAATATCAAAAAGTAAATGCATTTGGAGCTTAAATGATAAAATCTCAGCTTATCTTAAAAACACCATATCTCTCAATCCATCCATCTATAGGAAATCTTAACCACTGTCTTTTCATGTGAACATCAAAGTTTCTGGGAATCAGGACTGTAACCTTTTGGGATGGCATGATGCCATGTCCACAGGCTTCAAATGAAAAGGTTAACATGATATTAGTGAGATGGTTTTACCATGTTCTGAAGCTGTTGAAAGATGACGACTTTGTAGCAATTCTTTCCCAAGGCACGTTAAAGGAGGACCCTATTGATGTGACGTTAATGTCATATTACTTGTTCCACTCAAAGGCTCATCAACTCAATTGAGGCGCAATAAAGTAAGATTGCTGTGAAAAAGTATTAACCCTCACTCACACTAACCCACACTCCAAAGTCTCAGATCAAATTACTTTTATTGTGAAAAATAACCTGAGTAAATACAAAAAAATTATCAGTTTGCCATTTATTATTCAGTGTATTACATGAAAACAAAAGCTTTCTGAACCAACTTCCCCCTTTGTACTCAATAAATCATCAAATGGCTGGCGACAAATCGAGTTCTGTTTTTCTTCCCACTTATTTCTGTGTTCTGTTCTGTTTTGTAATTTATTCCACTTACATCAGTGTTTGCATTCCTCCCTCCGCCCTTTTGCTATGATGGAAAATGATTTAAAAGAATGAGCCAAATATATCAAACGAATAAAGCATACAGTGACATATCTGCTGTGATCCTTGGGTATTTGGGTTTGGCTTTCATTTGGGTTTTGATCATTTCCTAATTTATTTATGGTTGAAAGGTGTCACCATTTTCACTTCCTCTTTGTTAGAAAGATGTTGCTATGTGTTTTTTATGAAGAGATTAAAGAATTCCTCCGTTCAAAAAGTAACTCCTCTCTACTGAATTTGATCATATTTACTCAGAATTTTGCAATCGGTTTAACTCAGTGTGTATATTAAGAACTACATAAGGAGAAACCATTACTTTGTTCTACTTTTAATTACAAGAAAAAGTGAGCAGATGTCAACTTCTAAACTTAAAAATAAAGTGAATGTTTACAAATATTTCTGTCATGTCCTGATAAAGGTATTTCAAACCTTCAGCTGCCGCCCAAAGTTCAATAATTCACAGCGATTTATTTAGCCCATTGAGATCACATCACCAGACAAGGCAAACAAGGTCAATTACATTGTCATGAGCTTTTTAATCATTAAATTAAATTCACCTGCAGACCACATATGCACACTCGCTCTACCACAAGCGCATTTCCCGGACTGAGACCATTTACCGGTTGGAGGAAGCAAGGCAGCAGCCTTTTGGCATCCGTCTCTGATTGGATGCTCCTGCACTGGCCTACGGGGACCCGCAGGGCTGTGAACATGAGGCAGCTGCTAAGAGACTGAGTCACAACAAGCAAGACTTTCCTCTTGTAATCTCCCAAATGAACACCAGCGACAGTTAAGGACAGCTGTGCTCAGGAAAAAAAAACCTTTACTTTTAAGACGAGATTCAACGCGTTAGTAATTTAATCGTTGCCTTTTAATGTAAGGTTACATTTGCTTCAGTTTAGTCGTGACAGTGTTCTAGTGAAAAGTTTAGGCAGATTCAGATAAAAGTCTTTGTCTAAAATATAAGTGTTAAGAGTAAAGATGGTGCCGACTCGGACGTTTGAACTCAGAATAGAGGTGATTACAGGATGTCCAGACACCCATTCAGTGCTTCAAAAGCATTTTTTTTATAAAGGTTGATGTTCATATTCCAGTCCAACATATGAACTACTGTAAAGGAGGTAAAGCTGCATTAACTGTTTTACATTTATGAATTTAAATTGTAAAAGCTGCCTTAAGCTGCCTAAAGTGCAAGATTCCTCTTATTGTGTTTGATTCAGTTATAATCTTGAATAAAGATAAGAATTTCAAGACTCTAAAGTAACTTTTCTTTGGGGGGGATGGGAGGGACTTGATTATTTGAAGTCACTATGCCAACAAATATTCCAAAGTTTTGTTGTTGTTTTTTTAGAGAGGTTATTTAAATTTGCAAGTGGTACAAAAAACAAACAAAAAAACCCAGAATAAACTTTGAGAGTTTAAGTCTATGAACACAGTTCCTCCATTTCCCATGTTTATACTTTTTACTTGGCTGTTTAGTTGTTGTTTTTTTAAACCTAAAAAGAAAAGAAAAAAAACCACTGATCTCACTTTGCGTATTCTCCAATGAGACCAACAATTTCTTTAAATTACAACAGGAAGTCTGCTGGTTATGCATTTTGTTAATTAGCGCAAAAAGTTAAAACATCAAATTGCATTGCAAGACCATTATAGTCTGTTATATGGGAGGTCATTCTGAGGCAAGTCCTTAATGAGATAATCTCAAAGAGCTTTGTGATCTCCACTGAACTCCTTAATTGGGTTGTAATGAGAAAAACCGATGAGCCGCGAACGTATGCATTCGCAGCGTTGAAACGCAGATGGATTTGCAGGAAAGGGCAACCCGCTCACTTCTCCCAGACATTTCCTATTCCCGCATCCGAGCAAACAAGCCTGTTAGAGCTGCAATTATGGGAAGGAAAGCGTGTATTTATAGCCAGGCGAGGATCAACGGCGGAACAAGTAGTTGTGTGGCACGAGAAGCGGTTATATTTAACGCGCCGTGATGTCAACACGTGGCTGATGCGTTGCCATGGTTTCTCCTCCGAAACGGGGCGGCCACTTTCTTATCAGTCCAACGCAGAAGCAGAGGGGCGGCGAAACGAGGAGACCAGACTGATAGACTGACAGCCGCCCAGACTAAACGGCCAGGAGTGGAACAAAATAAAGATAGTGTTCCAAGGGTTAAAATAAAAGGGAAAACATTTCAACATAATGGACAAGCTATACAAGACTTGGCCTTTTTTTTTTTAAACACAAGAGGCTATTCATCGACTTTATACTCACTACCCACACAATCTCTGTTTTATTGTCAAGCATGCACTTTTCATTCCTTGAGGGAGACAGGCTTTACAACAAATTGCGTGCCGCTTTCTTTTACTCCATTTAACGCTCTCGTTATCCCTCCCACCCCTCTCAGTTCTTTCTTTCTTTCTGTCTTTTGAGTTCATCCGAGATGCTATCCACAGTCTGATAAAGGTTAAAGAGGCTTACTGGCAGCACCTTCAGTCTCCAGCTTGCCCTCAAAACTCAGCATCAACAGTGATAATCCCTTGCCACATTGCAGCACTGTGGATTGCAGGGTCCGGGTCATGCAGAGCATCAAGCTCTGAATTTTATAGTCGAGTTCGGTTTCATCGGTGACGCAAATCTAATGTTGATGAAACGTGACAAGACTTGGGTTTGGAGAAGAAAACTTTTCTGCATAGTTTCTGCAGGGGTCAATTTTATTTTATTGCCATTTCCGTTTTAATGAGGGAAATAAAAATTCATCCAAACAAATATTTTGGAGCATTTTGAAAACGTTGCTGTGAGCCTTAATCACTAAAAGACAAAGAAAATGCATTCAGATATTATAAAAGAAAATACATAAATTGTGCATCACTCCCAACTGGCTCATATAGCGATTATCCCAAATAATTATAGGCATTATTAAACTTTACAATAATATTCTAATTTACTGAGACGCACCTGCCCCATATTATCAGTAGCTGTTTAGGTTTTTGTTCAAACTCTGTGTTCTCCACATCGAATTACGTCAAACAAGAGACTACGCAATATTCAGTAGCAAAGTGCATTCTATTTTTGACTAAACTGAAGGACACATGACAGAAATAATAAAAATTAAAAAAGAAACATAAAACCATGAGAGCAAATAAGAACCGACTAACTAGCCTGAACAAAAAAAAATAGGACAAAAGAATTTGGAGCATCAAGAGTGAATGGAAGTTGGAGAGTCGCCGCAGTGAGTGATTCACATCTATTTTCCACCAGCAGGCAAATGAGTAACAGTCAAAAGAACAGAAAAAAAGTAATCTCAAAATAGTTTCCCTCCTATTATGCATGCATGTGCGGCTTTTTCTCGCTGTGAGACAAAGGGCACACATCAAGGGCGTTTTATTACCCGGCACGTGAGTCCCATGTGCTTTTGCACAGAAATAGATCGCAAGTCTTCTCCGCTGGAGCTTTGCATCATCAAAGTGAATCTATTCCACATAAACGCTGAGCCATAAATAAAACGCCTTGCTCAGAGGAGAGTTGGAAATAGAGAGAGAAATGTGAATGAAAGCGGTTGAGTGACAGCGCTCCAAAAAGGCTCTATTTAAGGAAGTTCATGAATAAGCCAATTATTATGTAGTCCCAGGAATGATTTTGTTATCCAATGACCTTTGGACTGAGGATGCATACAGAGTATGCAAAGAGGGAAAGCAAAGTAAACATTGCTCCCTAAAAAAAATAAAAATTGAAAAAAATATCCTCTAAATGATATTGAAAGGATGTTATGATGCACAATCACGGAGAACAGCTAATCGAGTGTGACACAAATGTAATTAATACAACAGTCTAATTAAAAGGGGCTCTTTCATGAAAGTGAGAAACAATCATTTAGGTGTGTGAAAGGCAGTGGAAGTTTATTGTCTTCAGGCTCTTTATTACAGCAGACTAAATGTGTGATATGAAGGATATTTAAATCAGTGGTGCCTAATTAAAGTGATGAGTCTGACATTTACTGCCTTGAGACAAGGGTGTGGTGTGTGTGAGGTGTCTAATGGAAAGAAATGTAATTATATGGTGCAGAGGAGAAAACGAAGTGGAACTGAAGGAATTAAATATTGGTGTTAATGCTCGGATCAGTTTACAGCACTTTGTACTGGAGCACAAGGAGAAAGAGCAAAACCTGGAACAAAATACTGAAAAACTTTACTGTGGTTTTAAATATGAATGTGAATCAGATACAAACTTCAGGATCAATTGCCATGTCAAAACCATGTGACTGCGAGTCGACTATTCGTGCATCTTGCATTGGTGAAACTAATGACCTGAAGTACAACACAAACTCTCACTGCGCAACTACAACTGAACGAAAGTCTCTGCGTCTCCCTCAACGCCCCAGGATGCTCCGTTTCACCTTTGCTGAAGGTTCTTGGTAATCAGTGGGGGGTGATGAGACAGAAGGAATTACAGCTGAGCAGACTGTCAGACTGTGTGCTCCGGATGACGTGTACATGCGTGGTTTTAGAGCGGCGGCGACGGAGCTGAAGGGGAGACAGGTGTCCTGTGCAGCTGCAGGGACGACCCGTCTCCAGGCTCTTTCTGCTCCCCGTCTCCCCGTGTGAGAGAGAAATGTGATAGATGCTGCCTATCTGATTTGCATGCTGTGGCATAAATATGGAATATGCAAATAAAACCACATGAGCGCACATAAAAAAAAATCACATTTATTTTGCACATTTCTCAGTTACGCGAACGCGTGGATACAGGAAGAACGGGAAAGAAATCTACTGAGCGATTATTTTCACGGGATTATGTTGAAAACGGCTGCAAAAAATGCATACTAAATCATTTGACAGAAAAACAAATTTATTCCAGGACATAAATGAAATGTAAAGCGGCAAGAGAAAGCAGGTGGGCAGAATTTACAGTAAATGGATTTAGTAAGCATCAAGTCAACAGCCAAGCAGGCGTCGCATGAAGCCTAAGCAGGTAACAAGCACTTGTCTGAAGACAAGAGCAGAGCTGAGCAAGACACCACCGACTCTGCAGTCCAAATAAACGCAGTTTTGCAGGAAGGCAGACATCCGGACAAACAGAAACCTCTCTTTTCTACCAACAGTTTACCGCAACACAGAAGTTCAGCGGAAACGTCACTTGTTCAAGTTTTCAGGTTGGACTCAAAACGATGGATTATGAGAAGGCCTGTTTGAGTATACTTGGTTGAATCGACGCACACGTTACGATACAACCGAAAAGTCAATTACATCCAATCGAAATATGACCAGTGACGTGACTCAGGTGACTATGGCTATTAAGTTGAATATTAAAAGGATATTTTTTCTAATCATGTTTTTCTCGTTTTACATTAACCAAGTACTTTATTTTTTCTTTCTTCCAAGTCAGACTTTCTTCGACCCAGTCAACATGCTGCCCGGGTCGGAGCGTTTGAAGAGGGTCTCTTTTCCCCTCCCTGCATCTTACCAGGTGCTGGCGGGCAGCTCACCCTCCCTCCCCCACCCAAAACACATTCTTTCTTGCTGCGTGTGACCACTGACCTTTGTGACCTATGACTCCAGGTCTTACAAGAGAACTGTGAAATAAAGTCTATGAACGTTGTTCCAGGCTGACCCATCTAATTCTTAACCCTAAATTACACCAGCTTTCCTATTGCTGGCAGGCAGCTGCAGGCTCCCTTTTGGCCAGCTGTCTTTAGTTTGAAACCTGCTCCACTAATGTGTCTTGGATAGTTCAATAAGCAGATAATTCTCTGAGCAAAACAGCTCCCAGGATGAAAATTATTCAAAGTCCTGCTTTCCCAAATTCTAGCTTAAAGCAATTGAGTACAACCGACTTCACTGGTGTGTTTGAAAGTATTCATATTTTTGCGTGTGACAGAGATGGTGTATGCGTCATCCTTGGAGGGACGGTTTGACGTGACTGTAATCCAATGTGAAAGCCACATTAAGTCCCAAACTACCCGCAATCTTTGCAAACTTGCATTTGAATCATGAAAGGGAGAGAAAGAGAGACGAATGCAACTGCATACGCTTACAGGGAATGAACAAGCTCACAAACGCAGTCAAGCATGCAGCCCACTCTAACTTCCCCTGATGCATTTTAGAGGCAGCGTCATTTGAGAAATTGAGTTCAGAATGCTCCAGAATTATGTAATCGTGATTCCAGAGCAACAATACACTTTTCATGTGGTTATGCGCGTCCTAATTTTAGCCTCGGGGTAAAAACATCAACTTAATTCACTTACAGACTACAGTTACAAGCTGGCAGGCGACGGAGCCTCATTTCCTCCCTTTTTCACTGGGGATAAGATAATCAGAACTGTTTGGTGACACTGCAAATAAGATCTTGTCCACTGAAAGGATATGCAATATTCAAAATACAACGAACCAAAGTTAGACATGACGAAAACAGTTAGGAGTGAGGCACTCAGAAAGTGCAACTTTTCTGAGATCGGTGAATTGTCGGTTTCATCCATCTAGCTCCGGGGTGCTCAAACCTTTTGAGATCAAGATCTACTTTCTGTCTCACCAGCCGCCTGAGATCTACCTCATGACGCAAAGACACAAAAATTGCAAATTAAACTCTATTGACTTATTTTAAATGCAATTATACGTCAGTTATAGCAGAAATAATAAAGCGACAGAAAACCTAATTAAGTTTCTTCCTCAGTGAGATTCTGACACTGGGAGCAGCTACTGGTTTCTCTGTCAGAAGCTGGTTACAAACCAGCAGGTGTCAGTCAGTCATGGTCAGTCTGAACTTTGGTTTGATGACCTCAGTATGAGAAACTACAGACTGACAGGAAGAACCAAAGAGCCCAGTGAAGGTAACGGGATATAATTAGTTTAATTTCACCTAATTATGGTGGTAGAATTTGCTAAAACTTAATTAATATATTTGTCCTATTTGATATTGTGACGTTGCTCACAAAGAACGAGGTAATTAGTCCAAGTTAGTCGTTTATTGAAAGTTTTCACTCTTTCTTGTTTAAGCACACCCGTTGCCGTGGCAACCGCCTGCGCTCTGCAAGCCGAGAAAAGTTTATATTAAAAACACAACATTCAGTCGTTACCATATCAGGTTTCCAAGATATTTATTTCTCTATTATTATTAAGCCTCTCATGAACACAGCGGTGGTTGAGTAGCTGATTTAAACTCCTGCTCTGATCTCCGTCGTCTTTGAGTCGCTTTTTTTTTGTTAATGAAACCGAAACGCACTGAATTGCGCAACACCTTGTTGAAACAATAATTACGGAGATGATTAATTTTAACATGTTTTGTTGATTTTTTTTTTAAATAGTTATTCTTTTTTAATTAAGCTAAAAACGTTTAGGATCTTAGTGAATATTTTGATAAGCTTGTCAGAAGAGGANTTTTGATAAGCCTATCAGAAGAGGAAGTTCTGGTCTCAGCGTCCTGGCGGCGATCAGTTTGTCACCTGCTGCCGAGATCGACTCAAAACCTTCCCGCGATCAACCGGTCGATCGCGATCGACATAATGAGCACCCCTGATCTAGCTAGTGTTTGTCGCTTTTCTGAATCTGTTTCCCCAGCAACACAAGTGCCACACAGGGACCCGACATTCTTTAAAATTTTCCTGAGTGCTCCATATTTCCACAGCACTCCCAACACAAAATCCCTCGTTAAACACAGCCATAAACCATCTACACGTCCACAAAACACACGTGGACGTCCATGGATACCTCAGCGACACCATGAGATAAAGATCTGCTTTACTGTCCCACAGTCAGCTCAAAAATCACACCTCATCTCAGTGGACAGCATGATTAAAAAAAAGAAAAGTTTTTAAAATTTTGTTACAATTCACCTACATAAATGCATAAAAAACAAAACACTTAGGCCAAAGTGCTCGTTTTAAAATGCATGTTTTAAATCTGTTTCCTCAATTTTGCAAGCTTCTGTCAAGCTCAACTTTTATAAAATATACTGCCGTAGCTACGGCATAGTGAGTCGTAATTGAAAAAGCTAAATCAATATGTGCAATATTACAGCCACAAAGAAATACTTTACTGCAATATTTGGGAGGAAATCTTATTTAAAATGAATATTTAGTGGCTGAGAAACGACAGCTCAAAGAACTGTGGGGACATTTTGATTGAAGAAAAAAAAGGCAAGTGACCATTCAGGTCAACTATAACTGTACCTGCAACATATTAAAGATCTGGAGTAGTCTTACATTTTTCTTTTGCCAAACTACAAAAGTGAAGTTACTTTTAATACACAAAAACACCACCCACCAACAAGAGCAGGTTCTTTAAAAACAGAAAAATTGTCTTGATATCTGTTTTTCTTCCTTTTCACATCTTATTTCCCCGTCGCTCCCACTGCTCTGCTTCCTTGCTGTAATCCCACCTCTACACTCATAATGGTGAGGAAGATGCAGACGCTGGGTGGGAGGTGGATGTGAGAACTGAGCGCGGTCGGAACCGATTTTTATCATCTCCTCCCGCAGTCCCGCTGACAGGGCCCTCGTCTCCAAACTGCTTCACAATCTCCGCCGCAGATCCGTCTGCCCATGATACTGGTTCCTTTTAAAATGTAATCTGTTATGGATTACCGAGCACCGGCTTGAGATTTGACCCAGCAATATAATCCTTTGTGTTGATCTGACATAATCTGATTTTTCCCAATTACTTTGTCTCCAAAACACAAATCTAAATGAACAATGCATCACTGTTACTAACGTTGAACGGCGTGCGATGGGGAACATTTCAAACTAATGCAAAAGAAAACTGTTACCATCTTTAATTCCTCATTTTTCGACCCAGATGTTTTAAAAAATACGGTTCTAAGTACTCTGCAGTTATGCTGGCTCATATTTACTGTATTTCAACTGACCTTGACAACACTCGTCACACTTCCTCCCCAGTGACGTCTTACATCATCCCTCCAGCACACCAGGACTTGTCTTGAATCGGTTCCCCACTACGTCTCCTTCCTGACAGAATGACGATCTAAAACGCTGCTTTCATCTCACTGGGTTTAAACAGAAACACAGGAAGAGGGAAAATTACTAATCTTATGATCAATTTAGAGACCAATAGGTCTCACGGACTTTACAGACTTTTCTCAAAAAGAAGATCCAAGAAAGATAAGTCGTGTGGTTTTTTGGGTTTTTTTTTTGTTGTGGCCAAAGACATTTGGTAATACAGCTGCAGAATATATCAGTTCACAATCATTACAATACAGATATATGAAACATTGCAATTGAAAAGGACTGCTTGGAAACAATATTTGGTAGGTTATGACATTTCACACACACTGAAATATTGTCAAATCCTGGTAAGATGTGGCAATTATCTTTACACTTTCCTACCGTTGATTATTGAATAGTTATGTTCTATGACTGAAAGTATTTTAAGAGATTATTCTGTGCTGACAATTCTGCTCTTTGTAGATGGATCCATTGTGACCATGTTGTTCTTTGTATGCTGCAGTAAACAGTTCAGATTTTCTGAAATGTCATCTGCTTTGACAAAAGAAAGCTTGCATGCGCTGCCCCGAATGCTAAAAATAGACCTTAAACCCCTGCTCTGCTAAACCGGAAGACTCTATATTTAACTCATAAGTCTGGTTAGCATGACAAATGAGGGACATGCATTCCATATTACATTACAAGGGCACTGTTAGACTCCAATCTGGGCTAAAATTGGTTTCAAGATCCAATCAATACTTTGTAGAGCTGGAAAGGTCATCAATATCTTTTCAATCAAACAATAGCAATGCTGCACAGCTCTGCTGCAGTTTTCATCTTAGATGTTGGCTGAGACTTCATTGTCCAATAGGATTTATCTGCATCATCAGTGCTGACGCACTCGGTCTTCGTCTTCTTACCTACTGTAAATTAGTTCATTACGCATGAGAGGCTCCCCACCCACGGAGTGTGAGAGAAATTAAGTTTTGACAAGTATAAAAAAACAACAACAAAAAACAAGGTTTTTTTGTCATATTTAGGTCAGCTTATTCATAGTCAAATCCAAGGATCTGTCGGTCTGGGAGTGAAAACGCAAATGAATGTCATTACTTGAAGTAGCTAAAAGGTACTTTTTTCCCTCCATGCAGCCGAATCAGTGCAGATTCAGCCAAAAAGACATTGGTCTTACTTTGGTTTTGATTGCTGTGGAAACCAAGCATATCATGCCAGACTGTCCAAATGTGACACAGCGTCTCCTCTTTCCTTGTCTCTGACGGGATGTACAAACATATAGAAACATTCAGGAATACCCCAATATTTTGAAGTCTAACTCTTGTGCATCACTTATGGAGAGAAAAACAAGAGACAAGTTTCCTTTCGTGTCCTAAAACTTCCTTACTTACTTGCACTTTTTTGTTTTTATGGAAACCTTCATTTCTGTCCTCACAACCTAAAGGTGTCGTCATTTCTGGTCTTCAAAGTTCTGAGTTTAAAATTTTCATAAACAGACACCAGTTTGACATGTTATAAGTGTGCAATGCAATTTGTCAAAGGAGGAACGTGTCCAGTTTGCTTGGGTTCTGTGATGTTCCTAGTGTCCACTAAATGTTTAGGACAGAATACTAAGGTACTCCACATCTTGAATTGTTAAATTGCCTTTATTAGGTGAATTTATGCAAAAAACTAGACAAATACATGTATACTAATCGGCCATGTCAGGTTTTTTGGGGGATTGGACAAGTCAATTACATTTTTGACCAGGGAAAAAAACCAAAGCTAGTTTAGATAAGATGACTAGACTTTCATGAACACTGCAATTGCAATGTCTCATCTGAAATTAGGTCAAATCTTGCAGTTGGATGCATGCAAGTAAAAATAGCCGTTCAGATTTTCCATTTGCACCTTTATGAGTCATATCTACAGCCTGGTTTGCTGCTGTTCAAGATGAATAATAACCAGCCTAGCTCCTGCTCTCTGTCAGGCCGCGGGATTGTATAAAACAGAGGAATCAAAATGCAGCCTGCAGCTTTTGAAGCAGAGTCCTAATAATGGCTTCATGTTCATATCAATCGTTGCTCTTAGTTTCTGAGGGATGGTGTAATACAGGCCAGACCGTGTGGCCTTGTGGAGACAAGAGGGAGCAGGTGTGCCAAAGACGGCTCTCAGAGAAAGTCAGTCGCTCACTCCATGTGTCCTGACATTCTTGATTTGTCTTACTTTTAGCCTTTGCTGGCTAAATTTCTCAAATTGCTTTAAATATGTGCTGCAACTTCGAGTATTAACAGACAAAAAAGCAGATCAACAAAAAGGGTTTGATTGCCAAAAAAAATTGGCTCTGTTGACTTAAAAGGGAATAAATAAATTATGCACACACACACACACACTGGGGTGCAGGTGGTTCTTGGACTTGCTTACACATTTGCCATGTGTCTGGCTGTCTTCCCCGTTAAACCAGATTCATCCACCCTGAAGGCATTCATAGACGACACGCATGCAAACCTTAGTCACAGTTATACCATTATCCTCTGGCTTTGAATGTTAACATGAGTACAGGGTCTGTGTGTCTGCGATGTGTTCGTGTGAATTTGCAGTGTGTGTCGACAGTCGATATGGTTAAAACTGACACCGCCCGCAGTTGACCGGTGACAACGGGTTTTATAACAAGAGCCAGACCTTTGTGGCCTGAAATAATACAGTAAAGATTGGAGGCAAAAACAACTGAAGTATGGCAAAGCAAAGCAACCACGAAGTGTGGGCTTCTCTGTTTATGGTGCTGCCTCTGTAATCAGAGCACAGACTGAGAGAAAGATAGTAGGTGGATGGATGTTTCACAAATCAGAACATTAAAAAAATTTAAGTACACACGTTCTAGTTGGTGTACAAAGAACACAGGACAACTTGATGTAAAAATGTATTACATAGGCCTGGTGAACAGAGTCACAATAAAACACTTTTCAGATGATATATGACTGAACTCAAAGCATTTTTTTCCATCTGAGAAATGTTCTGTGTTATGTTAGTCCTATTGATTTATCTGAGGCATTAGGTTTGAGACCAAAATCACCTTGTAGCCGTCCCTTGCATTATTCTCATTACTTTTTTTGGAAATATTTCCCAAAAACACATTTCCCAAATATCACATTACATTCCTTTATAATACTACAGGGAAAGACTTGTTGTATTACCTTATTGATTGAAGTCCATTCTAGTGGACGGCATTTAAATAAATACAAGAATCTGGGCAGTATTTTTAGCACACAAATCTAGACTCAACCTGCTACCTTGCCATTTTCAGTATTACATAACATCTTTAATGTGTTCATCACAACGTCAGGGACTCGGGCAGACAAAAAGGGATCAAAGTGAGCGTTGTGACTCAATTATATATTTCTTTTTGCAAGTGAATGCTGTCTGAGTGACTGTGATAGACAAGGCTTTTCTTCCCCTTGTGTTTGCTCCCAGGATGCAACATTTCTGCTGCATTGTTCTGCGATGAAGGCTGGGTGTCACATTAGCTGTGGCAATAGCTGTAGCTAGCTAAAGATCTGACATGCTGGTAATTAGTTTTCAGGGGCTCACTGTGGGTAGGTAGGGAGGGGTGTCTCCTTGTTGACAATACCCACTGTCAGAGTGCCAAGCACTTTAGTTTCAGCTCTGCTCCTGTCCTCTTGGCTTCTACATCTGTCCACTGAGACACTTGATCTTTCTGCTGCTTTCTGTGGTCCATTTCTCTGGCCTTCTTGAGACAGTTCATGAGGTGACTAAGCAACTTTATATGGGTTAAATATAGATATACTGTGGAAAATCTTCATTGAGATACCAGATTAGCTTCAGTACCCTCTACGTTTGCTAGTCAGTAAGAGTTAACCATATCCTCATAAACCCCTTAAATCCCATGTCTCTCCAAGACAAAACACTTTTGAGACCTTTGATACAACTCCACATAAAATCCTCCAGTGTTAGATTTTGCTACTAATTGGGTTCAAACAGATCGACAAAGAGATGAATACACAAGGCAAAAAGGAACCGCGAGGTGACGGAAAGCGAAAAGCAAAAAGGTTGATCTATTTCAGGTCTGATAATCCGTTAAGAACACACAAGGATAGCGACGCCACATGTGTCTTTACATGTCGCCATGACGCTGAGGGGAATAGCGGTGAACTCAGTAGTGGGGATGAGCTAGAAAGAGAAATGGATCGGAGCAATCGATGGACGCGGGCGCTTTCCTAGCATGGACTCACTTCACACACCTGCAGCACACATCATGGGGTGAATCAAGTGTGAATGAGTCCATGCGTTTGTGTAAGACAGACTCAGCAGGGGCCGTTGTATGTGTCGTTTCTCTGTGCTTGGCCCAGTTCTGGTGAGACGTATGGCTACAGCGTGCATGTGGAACTACCAGGCGATTCTGTGCATTAGGGAATTTTGACATCCTTTGACATTAAAAGGAGAGGCAGGGGACGGATAGTGGGTGGTCACCTGTCGATGTAGGAGACAGATGAACCATGAACCTTTGGTATTCTCACATCAAGAACATCATTTCTGTGGCCTGGAGAGAATAAATGCTAAGAATAAAATGTAGAGCAACTCCCCTGATGGATGTTCTGTGAAGAAAATAGAGCAAATGAACACAGAGTGACATTCAACAGAGTGCAACTTTGACGGGGCTAGAGGCTGCCAGTCCTAAGTACTCTTCAGATGCTCCTCTTTTACTGATGTACTCCAAGTTTAGACGACGAAACGTTTGAAGCTAATGACAGATGAAGACCTACAAACTGGTAATTTTTTTTCTAGTCTGAAAAATTGAAGTACATAAAGTGTTGACAGAGGAATGGGACATACGAAAAGTAGAAAACTGATTTTATCAACTTCTAATCTTAGGGAGTACTGATTCATCTCAACTACTTCGAATATCATTGAGAAGTTAGTATTATCTAACTGAAATTCAACAAGTGAAAATCAGCAGATCATAAGAAAATACAGACCAAAAAACAACAAAAAGTATTTCAATACTTACAATACTGAAGTATGCATACTCCATATTAGATTTATGCTTTTAAAACTTCTAAATGGAGCTCAAGTAGTTTACAATATTTTTGCTTCCTGTAAATGCAACTTGTTAGGAACAAAGTTTGAGCAATATGACTGCATTTCTCTTTTTTTCCTATTTCGGATTCTTGAGGGCACTGCAGTGGCTGCCATCTATGTGTTGCATCATAAAAAGGATTAGTTCAAATTACCTTTCTTCTCTCGTTTTGGGTGTTTTAAGTTTGTGCCTCATAGAGGGACTGTGTAGGTAGAGTAGTCGTCTTCTAATCAGAAGGTTGCAGGCTCGATTCCAGCTTCCTCCTGCCACGTGTTGATGTGCCCCTGGGCAAGGCACTCAATCCCAAATTGCCTCCCGAGCTGCGGAAAAATTTAAATTAAAAATAGAAGAAGGGATAAAATGTAAAAACAAGTCATCTGAAAGGCTGGAGGAATTTTATATTAAATTATTAAACCTCAAATGTGGAGTGCCAATTTATTTCAGTTAACTTGGTGTTATTTAGATTTCAGAGTCCAGAGTATTTGCCTGACTTTATGCATATTCAAAAAAAATATGGGTCTGCCAATTTTTACGTTTCCTTCTTAAAAGTAGATGTTTAACTGACCTCTTCCATAGAAGGGTAAAGCTGAGCTCAAAAGCATTTTACACCTAGGCCTTCAGTAGTGCTCCGTTAACTGTTACAGCTATAAACTTCTACTGCAGGTTCAGCTGCGACACACATTTTTGAAAAAGCATCAAAATTAACCTGATAAAATTGCAATATTTTTTAGGAATATAGCAACATTTTACTCACCAAAAATCCGGATTATTTGTACACAATATCCATCCTCCTTCCTTTCCTCAATCTGTTGCGCAGATTATCGTTGCGTTTCAGTTCCATCAAGAAGCCATTTTCTCTCACCACCCAAGCTAACGCTTGAAAGTCGAGCCTGCTCTGTCGTATTTCTGGGATAAGTTTTAATTCGGTTAAGGGTTGAGAATGTCCGTTCAACAGAAGCAGAAGACAAATTAGTCAAAGTAGTCAAATTTACAGACCCAGTGTGGCTCCAAACACCATGTCGATCAATGGCAAATAACAAGAATTCCCAGCAATCCCATTTGCTGCGTTCCTGGGAGCCTGTGAGCCAAGGAGTACCGCTCGTAGTCAGTAGACTGAAAATGGCGGACCAATCCTTTTCCCGGTTGTGACATGCTTGCTAGCTTCGGAGTTGCCCGACCTTGCTTAACAATGTCCAGCTTTTCTTGAAAAGTACGTCTTGAAAATGGCCTTGACAGTAAATCTCCAACCAAATCCATTTATTCTCCTCCTTCGGCCATTGTGGGTTGACAAAACAGCTATTAAATCAACGCAACAATATGTTGCGCAGCTCGCTGCAGATGCGGTTTGCTAGCTCTGGCTAGTACGCTCTTTGACTATCCAATCAAAGCGTGTGGATACGCTGACGTTTCCGTACGCCTGCTAGAGGGCCTTGGTGTCGCCAACTCAAAATCTGATTGGTTGAAGCAACAGTTTGATCGATATTTATTTTATGCTACATGGCCCGCAGAACTGATTGCGAAGATCTCCAGGCAGATTTCTTTGACCCTGGCAACAAACAGTGGCTGAAATGTGATTGGTTGCTTAAATATGAAAATACACGTCTGGGAGCAGCGCAATCTGGTTGTGTTCTTACTCTAAAGTATTACTTAAGTATTTTGGCAACATTTTTGTTACTTTGTTGGCTCAAAAATATCAGCAGGCTTTAATTTATATTGGAAAAATATCTGGTTTGGATTTCAACAAAATGAAAACATGAATTTGAAAAGTTTCTTTATCAATTTATTACTTAATAAAGCTAAATTTCACCTACATAAATGTACATTTTTGAGGAAAAAAACAGACTTCAGTTTTTTTGATTGAACTTAAACATTATATATTTACAATTCAACCTTCAACTATTCAAAAAGCAAAAACAACAATATGGACTTGCAATCAACTTTGAATTTTGGATAATCTCCTATGTTAATTCACTGTGAGTCTGGCACGTATACTACAATTTGTACTATTTTCTTTATGCAAGATTATTTTGATTGTCATTTTCTTGTCACTATTTTACTTTATGTTCCCCCTGGCAGTTATATTTGTCTTGTTTTTGTTGTGCTTTTTCTCTAATATGTACACAGCACAGTTGTATATTGTTGTTTACAAGAAATAAAGTTTTTTTTTTTTTTTTAAAAAAACCAGGGGGCTAGCAATGAAAGGAAGCGGACAGACCATTTGGAATTATTTAATACGTATTCATGGACAAAGTATAATTAACATCAGTCTGTGATTCAGATATTTTTAGGCCAGCAGAGAAGACCTTGCTGGCCTTGACGGCCCACCACTCGATAGATTGCATCTAAACGTAAATCAGCATCCATTTTTCCAAACCTTAACTTCCAATTCTGGCAAGAAGCAGTCAGTGATGGAAAGTCATGTTACTTCTAACTGATGGAGGAGCACATTGTTCCGACCTGCTGCAGAGTCTCTGCTTCTTGTCTCTGATGAAAAGATGCTACCTTGACAAACAATAAAGCCAGGCACTTTTTTAGACTCTCTTGGCGTCATTCGATTATGCAGTTGCTTTTCAATGAATTTTTTTTTTTTGTTAAGCCACAGCTGTAACGCAGTCCACTCACTTTCCTTTCACGAGATACAGAATTTGTATGTTTGGATTCTTTAAATAAATCCTACACAGACGAAGCTAAGTGATTCTTACCAATCTGAAGGCAAACGCTCACCAGTTTCCCTTTGAAGGGCATTTAATGAGGTTTTAATGTTGATATCTGCAAACTGAACTGTAAGTGGATGTGCTGAAGGTCAACACAGAAGAAAACCCATTTACTCAGACAGATGAAAAGAAAGCAGTGATTGTCAATAGAAAAAAATGCTACAACGTCATGAGGCAGATTTCTGACTTGAACATTGACCAGCAGAAAGTCAGTCACATCCTGCACAAGGAGAATAAGTCACAAAATGCCAGGAACTGGCTACTCACAGAATAATGTATTCAAACATATTAATGGAAAGTTGTCTGGAAGGAAAAAGTGTGGTAGACATGATGCATAGGCAACAGAGTTGCAGTCATGGTTAAGAGGAGATTGTGAACAAAACCCAATTTAAGAGTTTGGCGCATCGATATCATAACTCATGCAAAAAGGAGCCCTGATCTGGAACATACTCAAATCAGCAGGACTTACTGTAACATTTCATCAAAAATAACTTCTCCACTCTTGTCAAAAACATGCGATCTCTGATTTACAGATCTTCTGTTATGGCATTGATGTTGCCATTTGCCATTTTGTCCAGGCTGCAGTTCTCCATGTTACTTGTGCCCTTTTATCTTCAGTTTCATTAATCTGCTTGCAAGCAGCACACAGAAAAGCTGACTTTTTCCATGTAGCCACTTTTCCAAGTCAGTCTGTCATCGAGACGAACACACAGTTTAACATTTCTGGTCTAATAAAACAAAGCAAAGTCAATCCTTTGCCTGAAATCCTCAAGACAACACGAAACCGCTTTTCACAGCTCGGTTAAAGTCGGACCAAACCTGTCGAGTCGCCTGCAACTACGCTTTAAAAGATTTCCTTCAGGTCAATTGGTTGACATCAACGCTGACGCAACTAAAGATCTGACACCAGGCAACAAAATAAAAATAGTAAAACTGCATTGCAAGAAATTGCTGCAGAGACCCATTGAAATCAGGACAGCGTTGCCGTGGCAACAGCACCACTCAAAGTGCCACGGCACAGCACTGACTGACAACTGCATGCTCCTAGATTATGTGACGGGGTATCATTTAGAAGATCTTTTTATTTGCTGCCACCGTCCTGCTCGATAGTAAACACGAATTCATCAGAGGACGCACATGTGGGCATCGTTTTCTGCAATCAAGCAAACAAAGGCAAGAACACACGAGAGTCTTCTGCCATGATTGGTTCTGCTCAGCGTGCACCGAAGAGTACCGGTGGTTCTATCAATAGCAACGTGCGGCATGTGTTTACCTCTAAACACTCATTTGGGCTCGCAGACTTTAGCTTCAGCAACACACTGACAACTCGTATGGACCATCAGCCCCCTACTGATGGCTGCATGGTGACTTTAGACTGGAGAAGGCATTCAGCAACACCAGCCTGACTTGATGTTATTGACCCAAACTAATAAAAATGGGCATTTTACTGCCTATTTTTCTATATTTACATATTTCTATAAACAACAGTATTGGCTAAATGAAGTCAATATCCAGCCATCTTTTCTCAGTGGTAATTAAAATGGAGCAAGTGACAAATCACCTGCTTCTAATCCTACTTGAGCTAAAACAGATAACGTCAGTGAGTGCAAAGAAATATTTGTTAAAACACGTCATCTCTATTTTTAATGGACATTTCAGAAACTGAGTCAAAGCAAAGAGCTAATTTAAATCTCGTTCCAACCGAATTAAGCTGAAGTGCCGTGAGATTGATCTGTTTGTATTTAACATGTTTGATTGCTTTTCCTAATGCCAACAAAGTTATGTATTCAATTACTCTAGTTCATCATGAAGTCATTGAAAACCAGACCTAAAATGCATTCTAAGACAGAAAAGAAATACAAAGTCTTACATTTAGGCTGTACAGTTTGAATCTGTGTTTGTTATAGCCAGGTTTGGAAAAGGTGCCTGACATTATTTTAGCCCGTGGTCATTTAAAACCAAGGACAGAGATGCTGGTAGTCCAGTAATTTGTACTTTAAGGACTGATTCTAAATACCCTAACCAGTTTGGGTCTTCCCCCCAGATTCCAACAAAATTCTGTCGCATCCAACAGCAGTTACGGAAACTCCTCCGTTTCCTATTTAGTTGTGGAAAGAAAACTGCTTGGATTGCTATAAAGCTCTTTTATAAATACCCCACTGTTGTCTGACCTCGAGGATTTAACAAACGCTGATGTCACCTTCGAGCTTTCATTCCACACAGGCGGATCTGAAGTGACATCACCTGGCAACACACTCACAGCTGCAGGACGGCACATCAGCCAATGGTTATTTTGAACAAATGTCACACTTCCCTGCAGCAATTCATGCAAGCCTTCTCCTTGACCATCAGCAGTGCGAGTTCACTGTCAAACTCATTTTCTTCCTCAACCCCTTGGCATCCAGCGCCTCACACCTAGAATGCTTATCTTCGCACTTGGTAAATGCAGTCAACTTTTAACTAAACACACACACACAATCTACAAACAAATATGCACAGCTAATATCTACGCTGAGATCATCCGCCCTCTTAATGCACCATCTTCAAATGTCATGTGAAGAGCATGCGTCCTGGGGACAATGAGGGGTGTAGGGTTTCCTGCCAAGACTTAGCAGCATCCAAACTTAGAACTGACTCCCAAAAGATGTTGGTATGCGAATGTTGGTCTGTTGTTTAGAGACAGAGGCAGACAGCAAACACTAAAGTACGTTTTTCAAACGTGTACGTTACCGTTTCCTCAGTGACACGTTCCAGACTGCAGCTGCATCTCATTGAAGGTGTGTAATACGAATTGTTTGGCAATAGAATCTAAATGATTACTTGATGGTACAAGAGAACTTGACACTTTGGAGCTGGTTAATTTTTAAAGAAATCGTCAACTAAATTTGATTTAACCTAGAGCAGTGAGAGACTGTATTGGCAGCTGCAGCGGTCTGCCTGTGTAATAAGACTCACTCACCTGCTCTCGCTCACACTCGATAGCGCTCTATCGGGTACCCATGGGTTTGTATGCTATTTTAAAAACAGCACAGTAGTAAGGACATACTCTGGATTATATGTTCAGATCTCCTTGGTTTGACATAAAATAAACGGTCTTAAGCATTTGATCGGCTTCTTATGCTTCTACTGTAGAAACTTAGTTTCCCATTTAGAAAATCCTTGTTTAGGATTCTGCTTCGTTCCATTAGTTCAGCCTGGCACCTGCATAGATCCTTGGGATGCGATCACTACCACATAAACCGGCGTTAAAGAATGTGTGCGGATGTTAATAGGATGGGGGAAAAATTAATGTTTTAATATTCATGTTACCAATGCCTCCCCCTAAAATGTGTTAAAAACAGACAGATAAAACTCATTTAATACATGATTATATTCTTGATTAACCAATAAAATGTGCTGACACCATTTTTTTCCTATTTATTTCAGGATTCAACTCATAATCTTCATGTTAAGCCTATTAATCATTGCTGTTTTCATTGTGTTTTTTATGCATATGAACACGACTGTTACATAGCATAAGGAGCAAAATGTCAGAACATCATCATCATCTATGGTTTTAATTTCCTCACAATCTAAATCTTTTTTTTAAATCACTTTCAACTTTTAAAATTATTGAATTCATCTTCCAGATACAATTGTTTGCTTTGACACAACTTGTTTGTCAGTAACACTGGAAAGCAAACGAAACAACGTCAAGGCAGACAAGACCACAGAAGAGTAACAGAGGTCTCCAGCGTTGCTGTAGACCTCCTTGCCCTGTGACTACCCCCCCACGAAGGCCACCAACCTTCAGTGACTCGGCTCAAACGAGCATCAGCACCACCACTTTTCTGAGACAGTAACACTCTCAGGAGCGAAATAAACTTACTGAAAGAAATTCAAATTTATTTAAAGCATCCAGCTTTAAGCTGATGAACAAGAATTTGGTCCTAAAGCATTAATCCCAATACATTTACAGGCTCACAGCAGGCCAGTACATAAAATGGCACTTGTAGGATAAAAGCTACTTCTAAAACAAATGTGGTGTTCCATAAGATGGTGTGAAAAGCATATCAGGCCGAATATAGCTCACTTAAAGCCCCCATAATTGAAAACTAGCTGCACTCACCTGCAGCCTCTCTGCTGCTCACTCTGTCATCTCACTTGGCCTGTTGTCACCTCTGGTTTGGCAGATCCTAAAAACAAGATTAGCAACACGGGATAAATCCAGGACAGATGTTTATACAGTCGCACCTGCAGTTCTGTTTATTCCAGAAGCATCTTTTTTGGCTCCAATAATTAGTTCAGTGATTCTTGAGAATAGGGACAAAACAGGTCCTATGGATAAAGCACAAAATTTGAATAAAATCTACACAAAATATCATTTTTTCAAATATCTGACTAAACTAACCTGGGTCATGTGAGCACAACAGTGTATATTTTCCAGGTATTTGCTGAATATTTTTTTATTTTAAACATTGTAGTCGGTGGCTGGTGTCTGTAAAAGCCTTTGTCCAGGAGCAGAACTCAATACATTATAATAGTTTAAAACAATCAGAGAAATACTAAAATTATATATTATGACAATTAAGTATAAGTAGTCAAATAAATAATTATAAAAGTATCAATAAATTGAATTAAAAATATTTCTTTTATATTTTCCAACTCCATTGAAATTTGTGCTTAGTTTTTGTCACTGTCAGAAATGAAAAGAATGTTAAAAAATCAGGCATTTTTGGGGGGCACCAGAACTTCTGAGGACCCCATGACCACTTCCTGTCTCTTCCTTTGGTAAGAGGGCTAGTTAGCCCTGGTTAGCTTATGTTATTATTTAGTTTTTTCTTGTTTTTATTCCTGTTTTTGTCACAACCATGATGTGTCAACACCATAACTGACAATTTACAAAACGTTGATGAAATTTTGTGAAATAAAACTTAATTTTGGTAAATTGTAAAGATTTCATGGACCTGATGAGCTACAATATAGCCTCTTTCAGAATAGCATCATATCAATTGAGGTAGTTTTTTGTCACCCCCATCAGATGTCAACGCCATCAGAGTTTTTGTGACTATTTAAGTGAAATTGTCACAAAATTTTACATTAAAATTTTACATTAAAATTTTTCATTAAAATTCATTTTAATGTTTTTTTACATAAATTGCATTACTTCACATGTACCAAGTTTTTCACTCACAACAAACACAGCAATGATTTTTATTTAACTATCCGAGGCACCACAAGCGTTTGTAAAACATTTCTGAAAAATATTTCCCAGGTTTAAAAGAAATTTAAAAGAAACAAATAATTCACTTGGACAGTTTTTATTATTTGACAAAATTGCTTCAGGCATACAGCAGCACAAGTCGGTTGTACTAAATGAGCCGATCGATTACAGAGCTGTGCCAAAATATTATTACTTGTTGACAATGTGCTACATGATAACAGTGATCAGTATCAAACTAGAATGCATTACAACCCAGGCAGTCCTCACTGTGCCGAACCCTGGAAACTCCGTGTGCAGCTTGTGTAGAATATTACAGAGTTTGCAGAGTTTTAAAATCTCTGCAATTACTCAGAAATCTCACGGAACATTTCTTCATGTCTGGTTGCCGCACTGTGGGAGAACAGATCAGTTACAGCTCTGGGATTGATTATGCCTAATGGTCACTGTTCAATAGCAATGTTCACAGTAATGAGGGCTGCTTTGAAAGACACACATGTCAATATCTCTGTTCTGGGTGTGCTTGTGCACCATCCGAAAGATGTAACAGAAGAAGAAGAAGCTCCACCAACTCTCTTCCTTTTCTAAGTCAGTGCCCTGATTTATTTTTTATTTTTTTAATTTACATGCCTTTCTGCTAATGTTTTCTTCATAATGTCTTTGCCTGATGACTCAAGCAAGGCGAAAACAAAGGTTTTCATGCCACTCAAAAGTTTTTACATCTTGTCATATCTCAACCACAAACATCAGCTAATTTTATAGGGATTTTATGTGATATGCCCATTCAATGTGGTGCAATATTGTAAAGTGGAAAGCTAATGATGTATGGTTTTCTTTCCGAAAATCAGGATGTGGGCTGTTTTTTTTTAAAAAAAAAGAAAATCTGAAGTAGTTCTGTTTGCAGTTAGCCACAATCCACATAGGTGACAAAGCAAACATGTGGACAAGGGTGCTCTGGTCATATGAGGTCAAAATTGGACTTCCTGACATATATGCAAAATGCTAGTGGTGCCGAAAATTCCCGCTGTAGATACTCCATTCCTGCTGATATACACCCAAAATACACCATTGGTGAAACATATTGATATAGATTGATATCCTCATCTTCAGCAGGGAAAGACGGATCTAGATACAGCATGGAAGAAATCATATCAGAAGCTGCAAAAGGCCTGTGACTGAGGTGAAAGTTTAGCTGTCAGAAGGGTGACAACTCAAAACATATCGCCACGGACACAATGGATTGGCCTAAAACAAAGTCTATTCACTTGGTAGAATGGTCCAGTTAAAGTCCACGCCCAAATCCTATTGAACATTTGTGGCGGGACTGAAAATTGATGTTCACGGATGTTCACCAACCAATACGGCTCACTTTGAGTCTATTGGACATGTGAGTTTGTAGGTGACTGAAATGTAGAGAACTGCCCCAAAAGACCCTGTTGTTGTAATTGCAAAAGATATTCGCACAAAGTTGAATTATGCAAGACCGAATACAAATAATTCTGTAACTCTGTAATTCAAATTTGAAAGACATATTCTTCTCTTTAAACTAATCAGAGGTAGCCCATTGGAAAAAATATAATGAAATCAAGCAGCCCATTCCGTCTGCATTCAGTTTGAGCACATGCAAGAGTAGCAGCAGAAAATAGCTTCTGTGTGTAAATATTGCAGAGGTAATTTAGGGCCATTCTATGCACGTTTTCTTCCAAATTGCACACATTTAGACACTCAAATCGTACACACACACACACACACACACACACTAATTCCCCCTGATTTAAATACCCAATCCCACGCCTCTGACACAGGCATGTGAATTCGGCTCACACTGACTTTCCATTGGTTGCTGCCCAAACATCTCCTCCACGGGGCATTTCACCTCGCTCTCTGGAACCAGAAGAGACAAGCCTCCATGTTCTGACTGTGGGGCTGAGGCTTCCAGCTCAGACAGAATTAAACAACTCTCTCTCTGGCTTCTGTTCCCCCCCCCTCATCCACCAGGTTGTCTATATCATAATGAAATTCATTCCACTCCGGGTTCAGCTCTGAATAGCCGCCTTGCACCAACTCTCACATGTTCACACCTTGGCATGCCTCTGTGCTCTGTGCCTGGATTTGTGCGGCCATGCCGGGGTTCCGAATCCAAGGCAATGCTGATAAAACATTTCCTCTTGTAAACCGCGTCGCAGCGGCATGCCCGTGGCAGACGGTGTTCCATTCAGCCTCTGTCAACACAAGAGGACATTGGAGATAGCGGCAGAGGAAACACAAGTGGACGAGAGAGGCGGCAATCAGGTGAGAAGAGAAGTCAGAGCGCCACCATGTGAGCCACGTGGCCCGCCGCGAGGCACCGCAGAGACATGTCGCTGATTTTTCCACACAGTCAACAAAACCCTTTTGCCATGCACAACCTCCCTTAGTAATTTCTCTAAAATACACACACACACACACACACACACACACACACACACACACACACACACACACACACACACACACACACACACTCGAAATCAAATCCCTGCAGAGCTTTACCTGGCAACCGCATGCTAGCGGGGTTATTTTGTCCCTCTGTCTCACGCGAAACGGCACAAATGCCTGGCTGAACACTCTTGACAACCGAGAGTCTTTATCTAAGCCAGGGTCAAACGTTTTGAATAAGAAATGCCTGAAAATGTATGAGAGATTCACGCTGTTCTGCCCACGGAGGAATTATTTTTGGCGGGATGTGTTCGGAGTCCTGCAGATTAATCAGCAGAAATGAAACCATGAACCGTCGTGTACAGACCTAACCCTCTTTTTTTGTGATAAAAAAAAGGATTACGGTGCATGAGCTTGAAATACAAATAAGAACAATTAGGTTTTGAAACGGAGATGCTGGCATGTGAAGCCATTGAGTTAGATTCCGTTTAATCCCGAGAAATCACAACCTTAATGAGGCAATATAAGGTGCAGCATTATATGGGGTTATTCTGGGTTTGTACCATGTATGCAGGGCTAATAGCAGGTTAAAATGTGGGCAGATAGAGGAATAGTAGAACAAATCCAAGATTTCACTGAATCGCTGAAGGGGATTATAAAACATTTGGGAAAGTTAAAAAAACAAAAACAAATAACCTTTGCAAATGTTTGCAGCACATAATCTTTGGCTTCAGTCAGACAAAATGGATGGCATCCTCTGAAAACTGCTGAGTATCTAAGCCAGTCCTGGATCAGACATAGATCAGTCCAGTCCTTGATTCAACACACAGTTTTTATTGTGGATTTGTTTGGACTGGAAATTTCATATTATTTGCCAATTTATAAAAAATGATGATAATCATTTTTGGTCTTCTCTGTGCAACTGTGGTAAAAACTAAATTAGATTTGCACATAGGCTATAGTTAAAGCAAGCAATGCTTAAACATAACTGTCAGAATAAATTGATATAGCTTCTTAGACTCTTTGTACTGACTTTACAACTAATGGATTCAAATACTTGGAAGTCACATGCTAAAACGATCGTAATGGTCAGCAAATGCTAACAAAATCAGCAAATGCTAAAAGGCTGAATATTGAGTCTGGTGATTAAGATTTTTTTTCATGTTTTTTTCCAAATATATAACAAGATTGAACAACCTCTGTGCGCTGACACATCTATTTATACCTCCGACTGACTAAAAACACTGCTCTAAGGTTTATTTTAAATCATTCTTTGGCAAAAGAGTAAATGCAAAGAAATTGTGCAGAAAACCCAAAAAAGGTAACTTATCCCGATCCAGGCACTCCCGAGAGCCTCAACTAAATAGGAACTTTTGTGTAGAAAAATGTAAAATGTTTTTGTACTTGCCATTTACCATCAAAATAAAACCTTTATAGGAACATGTCGTTCATAATCGAAAAGAAGCGTAACATTTTACTTAGCAAATGTTGGCAAGTAATCTATCGGAACATGCCCAGAGGGAATATCTTAGCAGTAGCTTCAAGAGGAATGCCAAGTAGGGTTTAAAAGATGAATTGGAAATTAATAATAAATTGCAACTGCCAAAAGTATTAGGTCATCCCTTAAAATCTTTTTTTTTTTAATTCAGCAGTTCCAAACACTTGAATGGTGATAGGTGTGCAAAATGCAAACTGTTTTCGATATGTCTTTGCACTTATTGCTAGCTTGCTACCATGACAACATACCACCTGTCTGTTGGATAGCTAAACTTTTTTTCAAATATCCACCGATCTGTTGTTTATACCCACTTATACTTTCAGCAAGTCATTGGACGACAACCTAACAACTTAAGTTCAAATGGGTGTGAAAAATAATTTATTCAGAATAAAATCTCAAGTTTCTTTATAACTACATCTCTATGCATTGTCGATCAATCAATATTTCTACTTTCGTGTTAATTGGACTGATTTATATTCTTTAATCAATACCCTCCTTGTCTTCTGCTAGAATGCTTAAGGAATTTCAAAGAGTATTGAGCTGACACAGTCTGTAATCATTCACGGCCACTTTGAACTACTTTTTTTTGTGTGTGTGTGTGTGTGTGTATGTTGCCACATCACTTTTTTCTTTTTTTTCAAACATTAATCCCTGTGTGGGTGGCTGCTCTGGCTGAAGGCGCCTATCATGTGGCTGTGACGTCCCCGGTTTGATGCCAGAACAGAGGAGGCCTTTTGTCACATCCAGTTTGCCTCTCGCCGCTTCGGTCCTCGTCAAAGGATTCAAACCGGTTGGGTTTTCGATTGATTACGTTTTGTTTGTCGTCGCTGTGTTTTTCAGGAGGCACACAACAAAAAAGCTGGTTGGTCTCGTGAATTAAACCGATTTTTTCCCCCCAACTTCCCGTCAGAACAGTGTAAAAACCTAATCAGAGGGGCAATTAATGTTTTTGTTGATTTTACTTCACATTTTCATTGTCTTAATGAAGTTCCTCCCCTTCCCTCACATCTCTTCAACACCTTAAAACAAATGTTCTCATCTAGACTTTAATTGGACTAATGAAACGTCTCCAACTAATATGATAACCCAGAGTCTGCTTGCTGATGTAAGCCAGGACTCAACATGGGGGCTGTAATGCCCCCTAATGGGTGACAACGAGCGATGTGTGTATCTGCACTAGTGTGTAAGTCTTCGCGCGTGTGTGTGTGTGTGTGTGTGTGTGTGTTTATTTATTTTTTTGTAATTGCAGTGTGTTGGTCTCATTAGCATTTTAGCAGCAAGGCTGGCAGAGAGGCAGACTCACAAGATTGGCTAATGACAGAGATGAGACACTTTACAGAGAGGGTGATGGTGACGGCTTCCTCCCTTCACAAACACAAGCTTATGCAACACGTGAGAGCTCTGTGTTACTACCTTCACCCCGCAGTCGTACATGCAGTACAAGATCAGTTGAAAGAGTAGAACGTAAATCTCGTTTTACTCTTTTTTCTATTTTACTTTTCTTCTAGCGGCTGTAAGGAAAACTGACTGATACGACAAACAGCAGAGGAGGGGAGGAGGAGGAGATGGCAAAGTGAGACATGGCAGCAGAGCAGAGAGATCTTAGAAAACACTTTCCATGCTGCTTCTGTCGAGGGAGGTGTCCTTGCAGCAGCTAATGTCTGGTTTAACATAATACGTTTTACAGACTCGGTGGTGGTGGGGGGGAAAAGGCCAAACACGTAGGGGAGAGCTGAAGTACAGATGTGTTTCTAGAAAACAAATACGTTTATTTTAGGACCTGCTGTGCTCTGAATCGCAGTATTTGTGGGAAATGAAAGAATGAGATCCTGAATCCAAGTCGGAAGGAGTGTTTTCTAAAGGGTGGATTGGGTTCAGTAGGGGGAGAAGCGCCAAAATCTTTGGGTAAAAGCTTGGAAGACACTTTGTTGAGGGATAACATTCCTGAGCGTCACTGAGGAGACAGGTATTGGGATTTCTGGTTTTGACCTGGTTTTGGATAAGAGAAAAAAAGCTGGGATTTCACACAGAAATGTAGCAAATCTTTAAATTCCACAGGCTTTTCTCTGTCAATAATCTGCTATCAGAATATAAAAAAAGTTATATTTTAAAGTTATATTTTTCGTCAGTAATTTCTCTGAGACAGCTCAGTAAAAACAATAAAACTCACTGAATGATTTGGATGAAATAACGAGCGAAAGTCATTCATACCATCTGTGAAATTATTTTATTCAACAAGAGGTGTCAATATTTTTTTTTCTTACGTGATTTACGTTCAGATCTAAGCCACTTCCTGTTTAAATAGCTGGACTTTTTTTGGTCATCTTAAAGTACTAACTTTGAAGAAGAAAGGTTTGCGTAATATCTGCAACTGTGGGGAAAAAATAAAATAAAATACTGGGCCAACATAGTCGAGGTGTGAACACCTATAGCACAAACTACTCAGAACCAAGTTAAACTCCCCAAGTGTTTGAATTGTCTCCTGAAGGACACTTTAAGCACCGGCTCTTTGACAGTCTGTGGCAGCTCCTTTCTATTTCTGGAGAGCGGGCAATTACACTGACGGATGAATGAGGGAAAAAAATGGATGGAGGGAAAGAAAGACAGCAAGAAAGAAAGAAAGGACTGTTTGTTCTGCCTGGAAATTAAAGTTTGGAGTGGGAAGGGTAGAAAAAAAAAAATGCAGTTTGGGTGGCTGGTGGTGGATATTGTATTTGTGCTGACGAACCAGAAATGACTTTCGCTCGCAGACGCTACAGGAATAGATCCTTCCAGAGTGTTAGGAATGAATGTGCAGGGAGGAGGAAAATGTCAGTCTATTTGCAGTTCTGTCCATTTCAGGATGAGTGGGAGGCTTAAATCTGAATTACGCGCGTCCCGCTGTGCAATCACGTTCATTTCTAAAACGACCTTCATCGAAAAATATTTAGACAAAAATAAAAAAAAGAGGGCTGTGACATTCAATTAAACTCCCGCCTTGACCTCAGCCACTTCCAACGTAGACAAACGCAAGCTTAGGTGAGGAGGTTGGCTGTTTATTATCCTCTGTTTGTCCCAGAGATCCACCTCGTGTGCATAATTGTGAGCAGTGGATATGGTTGTCAAGGGAAACAGACTTGTAGAATGTGAAAGAATTCAAAAGAAAAAGGGAGAGAGACGAAGGCAACGCCGGGCGATAAAGGATACATTAAAAGCAGCAGAGATAGAGCTTAATTGAATCTGAGCTAAATGATCCGATTAATGGGGGGGCGGGGGGGATTAAATCCAAACATTAAGTTATAAATCAGTAAGCTATCTTCACATTTCTTAAAGTGCTTAAGCAAATTGTGTTTCACTAAAGCTTAATGCTGACATCCATACAACTCTTATTAATACAGGACGTCTTTGTGCTCCGAGAGAAGAAGAAACAAATCAGGTAGACCAGGTTTAATCAGACCAGACGGCAAAGCTGAACTCCAGCTGGAGTACGGCAAGCAAGGGGGCCAATTTTCTGTTTCCATCCACGCTGTTCTTGACCAGTCAGAATACAACAATGCTGAAAAGGGAAAAATAGCTTATCGACGTTATTCTGGCAATTATTTTCGGTGTACTTGATTGCTTTTTTTTTGTTGTTGGTTTCATCTGTGATTGTTGTTGTGCACTGCTGAGGAATAATACAATACACCAATGCAATTAAATGTTTTCCCGTGGACTGAATAGTTTGTGCAGACGTGACTGATGAATGGACCATTTTTAATCGTGACGATGGTTTAAAGCAGGGGAGTCCATAGAGCAGCTCTTTGGATTATTTTTGCGCAGCCTGCGACTCATTTTCAAAGACAGTCAAAATTTTACCAAACACATCCGGCTGATGCAAAAGAACCTACATTTATAAATATGGATTTTTTAAAGGCAGAGTTACAACTGAGTCTTTTATACATTTTAACCCTACATCTACTGAATTTTGCCAAAAAAAGTTGAATTGGATGCATCCTTTTGCATTGTACGCAGCTGACCAATATCTGTTAGATATTATTGTTATTTACTGTAAAAACATTCTCATCTATACTGTGGCTTCCACCATAATAGACAATATCATAGGTAGATTTCATGTAAATTAAAAAAAACATAAAATGTGGCCCAGTGTAGAGCCCTGGGGGACGCCTTCATGAATAACCACCTGCCTATTGAAGTGAAGGGGCAATCTGCTGTCAGCAAACAATGACAAACAAAGCCATTGGCTATTTGTGTTAGGCGTACCAAATGGTGACCGGCTAATGGACGACCAAGCAGCACATGCTTCAAATAACCTGGGAGCTGGATTCTCTCTGCAACCCACTGCAATTAGTTTAAAAGGTGTTACATATGAGTGTTTTGCATGAGGCCAAGTGGTCATAGCTTGCGACCGTCAGACATGCACAGATGTCACGGTGGCTCCATGTCGGAACCAATGGAAGCTGCACACGTCCAGTGATCCCACCGCCAGAACTCGCTGCCACCGGAAGGCGAGAGAGTATTTGACGTAACGGCACAGGATCCGGCTGTCTGTCTTTGTTCCCTTGACGTCCAAGTCAGTCAAACATATAGCATGATATCAAATTAATGGCAGCAGAGCGTTCCGGTTGCAGAGGCAACGATGACTGACTCTGAAGCAGATCTCCATCGACGGGCTGACACATTTCTTCTGGGAGGGTTTGAAAAGAAGAACCACACACGCCTCAGAATAGAACCAAACAAATTTAGATCCAAGCATGTGAAGCATACTGGGGGGAGAGAAAAGAACTGTGTTACAGGCAGCTTTACCCCTGATGTGCGCTGGCTCCTAATATCTGCCAACAGACAGGGCATTTATAAACCGACCGATTTCCTGTGCGTTGGCATAAACGTTCGGATGCTGCAGGTGCTTCTTCATTCAAAAGTGCAGATGCATTGTTTGTTGCACGCTGCTGTTTTGTCACTTTCCTGTTTTTTTTTCTGACACATCATCTGAGGTGGCAAGAGAGTGTGAGTCATTCTTTACCAGAGTGAATTTACAAAATCAATTTTCCTACCTCTTTTTTTCTTTTCTCCCCTGGCACTTGCAAGGCAGAATAAGCACAATCGATTCTGCGGCTTTCATCCTTGAGGCTCTCATCTTCTTGCCATAAATGCTTTTATGACGCGTGCTTATTGTTTCACTCATGGATTCATGAGCATTTATCGATCAAGAGGGGATTATTGATGGCATTTGCCGTGGAAGAGCATCCGTACGTTTCAAATTCGGCTTTTGTTGGACACGG
This sequence comes from Micropoecilia bifurca, assembly GCA_903067075.1. Taxonomy (NCBI): domain Eukaryota; kingdom Metazoa; phylum Chordata; class Actinopteri; order Cyprinodontiformes; family Poeciliidae; genus Micropoecilia; species Micropoecilia bifurca. The sequence continues at coordinate 58,164 of CAEGAF010132570.1, forward strand.
ACGGACTCTCCTCCGTATCTGGGCCGCTGTGTGAACTCAGTAGTGTTGGCAATGATGGAGCGATGTGGTGAGAGAGGAACACAGTGTCTCTGTGCACCGTGACAAATAGCTGACAGGCAGGTGACGGGTGGGAGGGGTGGCAGCCTCACGTCCGTCCCTGGCTCTCTCTCATCATATTGATCTGCCTGCGTCTTATTTAGCCGCTGCCAAAACTCACAGCTCTGTATTGACTCAAGCTTAATACTCCTCATTTCTATCCAGGCGCACAACAAAGTCAGGGCAAAAAAAAAAAAAAAAGAATGAAAGGGGCTGCTGCTGACAGGACGATTCAGCTGAAATACCTCCCCAAAAAAACAAATGTTTTCATCAAAGGTCTTCCTCAGAGCTCGGTAAAATGTTGTTAGCAGGACTTTGAGCAGACTAATGCACAGAACAAAAAGAAAAAAAAAAGATTATTATCAAAAAGAGAACAGATTATTATCCCAAACTGGATAATCAGGACAATAAATCGTTACTTTGAGTTCATGTAAAGGTGAAACCTTGAAAAGCCATTTGGAGTTTTCATCAACCAACATCTGGTGGTCGTAGCTGCGTTTCTGCTACAAAACATGCGCAGAACTATTTCGCAATTGCCGTGTTTGCACTAAATAAGAAAAGCAGTTAAAGCACGTGAATATATTTGGTCACACCACGAGACATCATGATATGACCTCCTACCACTTCCTGTCGTCTTCTTCATCTTTTCCACATGTTGTCACATTCGGTGGTTTAGTCACATGACTTGTGTGATGCAAATAAGATTGTTTCGGTTGCAGTTTAGCGAAATACGCTAATTTCAATGCAGTTGGGAAAAACTCTTCATCCTAGTACAAAAACGTTTTTGCGAAAAGCATGTTTTTTTCTAAATTAGCGTGTTTCCATTAAGCAGATTTTTTTTCCCAACTTGTGCAGTTATATTGTCAATGTAAACATAACTACTAAAAGCACAGAGTCTTATCCCACTTCTCTTTGCAACATTGTCTTAATTCAGCCATGTTGGAGGATTTCCTAGACATTCTCCATATCACTTCACAGCTCAATAGAACGCAGGACCAGACTTTGACTAGGTCAACAGCAAAACTTAGGTTTGTCCTTTTTTAATGAGCAATTCATTGACATGTTGACTTCCTTGTGTGCTATGGATCATTGTTCTAACCAAATTGAGCTTAAACTTTGACACGACCCCTTCATTTTGCATCAGATAACAAACCAAAACTACGAGTGTGTGAAACTGCAAATGGCAAGACAAGATCATGAACTCATAACTGAGCAACATTAATAATTCTAATGCTCCAGGTAGATGGGTGGGTATTTTTAATTTTAATTTTTTTTAACATATTGCAATCATCACATCCTCCCAGGTAATAATGAGCCAACTGAAAAGGCAAAGTGATTTTTTTATTTTTTCCCAACAGATTCTGCTGCTGCTCCAAAGAGGAACTGTGTCTACAGGCTGGTGCCGAGCGCTGAATGGTTTGGAGCCGACATGTTGTTCAGGTGCTAACGCGACCATCTGTTGTTTACATTCTGCTGCCATCAACAATAATCTGACAAAGAGCACAGCTGCACCTCCTCTGCAGTGGCAGCGCTTAGTGGGCCCGTGTGTCGCCGTCACTGCGCCGCTCCAACTAATTCAAAGATTCACTGAGAAATGCGCCTGATCCGGCGGTCAAAAGATAAAAGTATTCCGGTTTGACACCAATTTCTCTGCTCTGTCTTAAAGAGCGGAGAGTCGTGTCATTAACAAAAATAAAGACTGCAGCTGCGCCACGGTCCAAAAGCTAATGAGAAATGAAGCCACGATGCTACTGGTCTGCCTTCATTACTTGTTTCCCTGGCTCCTAATAATGCGACTAAATGTGGCTGCAGCCCAGACAATTTAGTGTATAACAGCAAAGATTATCTTTCACCTGCGGTAATAATTATGGCAAGGAGGGTGAAGCAAGAGAGAGAATTTTATTTCTAACAAGAAGCATTTTTTTTAGGCTTGATCCTTTAGCAGAAACTGATTTAAGCAAGAAAAGTATTAATTTTAGCTGAGTAGTCATGGGTTGAGTCTTCCTTTTAAATGAACCACTTGTTTAACATGCAGCATACAGCAGCATCGTATTGGTTAGTTAGAAAATCTCCAAGTTTAGAGATTTTGGTTTTGCCACCTTCAATTTCACACAACTTACATGACAGGCTTCACGAAAAATGTATTCTGCAAAGAAAAACAGAAACCTTATGTGGAACCGTTATAGAATATTTATCTGTTTGACAGCAATCTTGTGCTTCAGAAAATATATTTTAAATAGTACTATCCAACATAAGACGGCACCTAATGTCTATGCTTTTGCTCCCCTTAAAGAGTGCTGACCTCAACTCCACAAAAGACTTTCGGCATAAATTAGAGCAAAGACGGCGAGTCAGGCTTTCTTGCATGTGGTGACGGTGGAAAGGAATGTCCAGTCTGAGGAGGAAACAGAAACAGCACAGAAGCACGTCGTAGTCATGGAGTACGGTCTGCGAGAAAGAGGAACAAAGGACACACAAAGTGAATGACAGAAACCGTGACTCTAAATGTGACTCATCGCTCTGCAGCACCAAGACTATAAGGAATGATTTTCAGTTCGAGCTGCAGTTGCTATAAAAAAAATGAGCATCGCAGATTTTTTTAGAAGGCTCGCAAAAGAACTAAAGTGTTCGGACGACGTTTAATGAGGTAACAGAGGACGTGCAGCAGATTCCCTCTGTGTTGCTTTTCAGACGCGATTGTGTTCCGATCTTGACAGAATCTCCACACGCGTTTCAGCTGTCATTCATTTCAGTCGACCCGGATGTGACCGACAGCTACTGCCACACATAAAATGCAGGTAGGTCAAACGAGTCCGGATTACTGGTGTGAAATTGAGAAAAACCGAGTCAGAGTTCGTCCGGTGCTGTAGGTGAAGAAATAAAAAAAGTATTTTCCTCTGAGAGTGTGTGTGTGTGTGTGTGTGTGTGTGTGTGTGTGTGTGTGTGTGTGTGTGTGTGTGTGTGTGTGTGTGTGTGTGCTTGTGTAATAGCTGTATTACTAAACCAGATTATATTTTCTTCTTTGTCCTTGACATAGTTAGATTCCTGCGGCTGCGTTCGCCATGATTCCGCCCCTGGACACAGTGTCCATGTTGCGCTCGACGTCTACCTGCCCAGGTTCCCTGAATCTGCTGGGTCAACGTCCATTAACGTCCTCTGGCTCAGTCTCTGCAGAGAGGAGATGCAAAGTGGGCAGCAGAGGATGGAAATAAATTTTGGTTCAAACAGCCCTCAGTTCCTCGCCTCAGACCATTTTGACTAATGAGCCCATATTGCTGAGGGGTTCATTCCCAAAGGGTGAACATTGGAGAACGCCAGTGCCCCCTTCTCCTTGCCCCATTTTTCTGTGTGTGTGACTGCATGCCTGCATGTTTCAGCGTCTGCCCAGTGCACCGGGTTTATTTCTTTTTAGGTCGCGATCCAAAATTAAAATTAAAAAATCTGGGGCTCCTACACCGAATGACTGTCTCATGGTAGATCCAGAAACATCAGCACAAAAGTTAAACTGCTGGTCAAACCCCACTGAGGCACGACGTTTGTCACCCAAAATGTTGCAGCAGGACGAATCCGATACTGCTGAACTGGCTCTGCCGAGTTCAACCTTTGACCTCGCATTGCTAAAGCTGATCAGTGGAACAATGATCACATGCTTTTCCGTGTGGAGTCAACCATTTGCTGTTCCTGGAATAGAGCATCACAAAGCCTGACCTCAGATAGTAAAAATTGACAAATGAACATGGAAAAGTCCAGTTGGAAGGAGACGAGGACAACAGCAGATTGTCTGATTAACCATTAGCCAAAGGTTGAGCTTCGCTTAAAGATAAGCATAGGCAGCTCAGAGGTTAACATAACATGAGCTGCTGAGTCTCGAGGGAAACTCGAGGGACTGTGGGCATGTTGTGACTCCGTGGTCACTCAGAGTGTCGGCAGGTTGCCACGACCACCTGAATGTCTCCTTGGCACCTTTCCTGGCATTTTGCCGTGAAGGACAACGGCCCACAGGACACAGATGTCCCCTCACCTCACTCTGTCTGCTGAAATAGTAATAGTAATAGTATTCCTAATGCTGCTTAGTCCCATGTGCATTGAAGAAAGAGAGAAATTAATACATGAAGTAAAATTATTCCTCATATTTGGATTTTCTTCACTGAAATAAGATTTTCAAATTTCTTAGCACTTCTCCCTTAAATTTAACTGTTTTAGTCCATCTCTAAATTTACCTTTATCTTTCAAAATGTGTCGTCTTAACCGTCAAGTTTGTTATCTCAAAATATCTTAAGACACCTTCACATTTTCAACATACTGTTTTAGATGTCAACAAGAAATATTTTTCATCTCTGATTTCTTCATTAATTTCATTAAGTTTACCAGGTGTTGAATTTCTAAATAAATGTTTACATTTTTCTCAGTTTTACGATTAATTCTCATTTCCTGCTTTTGGAATTAGTTGATGTTTTGAAAAGCTGATAAACTGAGTTTAGGAAGTGAAATCATAAATTCTCAGTCACGGCAATTCTGTGTGGACGCAGAAGAAGTTGGCTTAACATCTCCATTGTTTGAGAGAAAGAAATGACAAAAAGATAAAGGTAGAAATAAAAAACCTGATAATAGAAGATAAATAGTTTTTTATTAGATTGTTCTTGTAGTATAGATCTATGGAATAAATCAAACAAAGTGCTTGCATTCTGTATTTCTGTCTAATCACATATTTACAACAGTTATCATTTATCCGATATCAGGACATAAAGAAGGTCCTTATTTCTTCTGTGGTTTATTTCTCTCCATGTGACTCAGCAGCTTATGAAAGCAGTCAGCGCTTACATAAAAGCAGTCTCTGTCTCATTTTGTGTGCTTCATAGGCCTATTTTTAATTTAGTGGTATGAAATCGTCAGACTCATATGAGATGGAAAATAAGCTGTAAGATATCTGTGGAAATTATTTGCCTTTTAACCACTTGAATGCTCCACCCTGTGCTGCCACCTACTGCAGGGGGGGAGCATTTTAAACTCTTAGTCTCACTTGAATAAGCTCTTTTGTATTTAAAATGGCTCCCCAGTGGGCTAGGAACTGGATTAAACATGAGTTTCCGTAATCTGAACAAGCTTTTCTGTATTCTAAAGATATTTAAATTGTGTTGTTTGACCCGGGTGCGACACCTTTTCCTGCCTCGTTTAAACGACAAGGATATAGTCTCAATGCAAATCAGTCAGCATCCTGATTACTCAGCTACACCCACACAAGTTCCCATATTCAAGTTGGAAACAGTCTTTGAAGTTCCAGCCTCCAATGAGGGGAGGAAACACTGAAATGTTTACACTTGAGTCACTTCGCTCAGCAAAACGACCAAAGCCAGAATTCCTTCTCGTGGGAGAGCAAATTACTGCCTCTTCCTTTGCTTTCATGCACACGAGAAACTCTCCTAATCTGATTTCTCTCGGTTGCATCCTGTGGCTTGCGCCAAAACACACCGCGGGAAGACTGGACCCTCGTCTGGTGTCAGCTTTGCCTCCATGTAGGGTGCGGAGAAAGGCTGGCGGATGAAGATTACCTCCTAATTCCCTCCCCGCGTGCTGTAAACTGACATTTATCCGTGATGCAGCTCAAAAAGCTCCACAGACACATTAACACTTTCGCTTGCACAACAAGCTGAACACCTCCAATTAAAAGGGGGGTGGGGGGGTTGTTGAAAGCTAAATCCCAACCCATGCCTGGCCTCCCTTTCGTTTTAAGGGAGATCAAATGCTTGAAGATCCTTCTTAGAGTGAGTCAACTTCTGTTGAAGTTGGGGGTGGAATCACAGCTAAGAATGACCACCGGTAGGATGATCTGCTCGGAGAAGCATTCTTGTTTCTTTCTCCCCGCCACCGAAAATGCCGGTGGACATTTTTGAGGGGTTCTTCAACGTGACGGACACCTACAAGTTTCTTCTGACTCCTGTCACCTGAAATTTTCAAAACCCCCAGACCCAACATGACCGAAACACAGCTAATAGGAGCTGTTCACAGCACTGTGCCAGTCACAGGTGGATCGATGCTGCATGCAGCCCACATCAATCAGCCAGTAGCAGCAGGTCTGTCCAAGATGCTGCCCACACACACACAAAGCCCCTCCAGGTGTAATTGCTGACCATCACACTCGGCAGTTGGGACCACAGAGAGCTGTTTTAGACTGACAGCCTCTGAACCCACGGCCTCGGCGAATGCGTCACTCCACAACAACTGTGGCCCTTTTCTCCAAGCTATCATCCTCTGCATCAGACAGAATCAAGATAAAGCACCACCACCCATAAAAGACCTTTTATGTGGGGGTCTAAAAACTGTACAAAAGAGACCAAAATAGTTCCCCTTCACCCCATTAAAGGTCTTCTCATATCTGATTTCCATTAACTTATCAGTGCGCAGGGAATTACAGGAGCCTAAACGAGGATTGTTTTAGGAGCAACGTTTGAGTCTCTCAGTTGGCCAACCTGTAATCGGAGATGCCAGCCATAAGACTTAATATGAAACATGTGTCGCAATGTGCCCTTTCCTGAAAACAAATGCCGAGCGGCATGATCTAAATGCGGACCAGTAATAATCAACACCTCTTACTGTGGAATCAACTTTAGTTGACCTGCATAAGTTCAGCCCTTTGTCTTTTGTTGTCCCCTACTGCCCCCTTGTGGATTTGAATGTTCTTAGAACATGAATGGCCAGTTTAAAGCTGGAGTGCGTCCTTTACACTCATGACAGAAGCAGCTCCATCATTTACAGTGTCACTGAAATGTTAATTTATTATAATTATATATTTTCAGACTTCCTCTTCATTTAGATAATTAGGATTTGCCGCACATAAAACCCCTGTCCACATCAGGCCGGTCAAGCACAGATATCGTTTGTCCTACACCAGAGCCCACTATGAAAACTTTTAGCATGCACCCTTTCTCCAAGAAACTTGATTTGTTGGAGACCCATAGAGATGAGTAAACTCTGCAGGTCTTTAAAAAAAATTGCAAAATAGTAGATGACTAGATAAGGATATTGTGAGCTACGTAAATAATCTGATTTGGCAGTTAGTGGCAGTTGAATCCTTCTGAACCACAAATCACAAGAGAAATGTTGAATGTGGCTTCAACATATTTATAGAAGGTAAAGAAAAATGTGATTTTAAGAAGCACCTCATTCACCAAGATGACTTGTTCTTAGGTTCAAGTAGTGGCAGAATGTCACTACATAGCTGTATAGACTACCTCTATATGGCCCATATTTTATTCAAAAGTGAGTAAAAAGATGACATATACAATAGTTTGTTTATATAATCTGAGGTTTCTGCCTCATAAAGTATCAGACATTTGCTGTGAATCTGCACCAAATTTATATTCACTATAGTGTACTAGAATGTTATTCTAAATTGCTTCAAAACAGAAAAGTCAAAATGCTGAAATGTACTAAAGGTTTTAAATTACCCTCCTGCCACTATGACATAAACAACAGCATAACATTTGGTCCATTAGATTCATTTTCTTAAATCTTCAAGCCTTTTACATGCTTTTTAAACCAAGCAAGGTACTTTTATTTTGTGCACCATTACTTCCTGTTCCAAGTTTTTTAATTTCACATTTTCCACAAGGGAAAATTTAGACAGTTGTATTTATCTGAAGTAAAAAAAAATGTTCCTGCAATTTTTCTGTACCAGGACCAGATGAAATCCAATAGTAAAAATCTGTTGAAATTACAAGTGTACATTTGTGTGCAAGTTCAAGCCTAGTTAAACCTGTTAAGTATGCTCATATAAAAAGCTCCCAAAAAAATCACAAACCACACTAGGGAAATTTTAATACAAAATCATAAAGCATTTATTAAATATCCTCTTTAACAGAATTACCACATATAATTTTTATTCTCCACAACAGGTCAGGATGAAGTGGCAGTGAAGTGAAAACAGGACTTCCTGTGTGCGTCTCACCCAGTCCAGTCACGTGTTCTGCCCAATGGAGACCTGGAAAACGCTCAGACAACAGTGACTGGGGAGTTACTGTACCGCATCGCAATGCAGTGCAACAAAAGGTACACACTTCCCCGGTTTACCTGGATTTTTCAATCCGCGGACCGGACCGAGAACCGGGGGACGTGAGCGGTTTCCTCTGGACGCCGCCACGAAGAGCTCAGCAGCGCCCCCTACCGGACGGGCAGCGTCCGAAAGCGCCGCTGTGGGACAGATAAAGGCCCAACCATGAATCATAAAACAGACCACACAACATGACCTGGGCTACAAAACCAACACACGCACAAATACATTCATCTCAGATGTACAATAGTTAACTCCTCACACCTTCTTCCACATTTCCTCGCGACCAGTCATTTGAGTCTCTGCACGAGCCAGTCGGAGCAGTTCCACAGGCGGAAATGCGAACCGGTTCATTCCGGTTTCCAGGCCAAGTCGTAGAGCTCCTCGAAGTCCCGGAGTTGGTATTCCAGGATGTCCTCGAAGCAGGAGTCCAGAGCCGCGGACACGCTGCTGGGAGAGAGATTCTCACAGTAGATGTGGCCGGTTAGTTTACCGGAAGCGGATTCCATTGCGGTGTCCGTCTTCATGTCCTCGTACACGTTACTCATCAGGTACTGCGTGGTGTTTCTGGGCGCCATTCCCCCTTCTGGTGGTGGCGTCACGCAGGCCGCGGCAACACGCTCGTTATTCCTGGACTTTCTTCTCCGCTTTTTCCTCTTCTTCTTCTCCCCAGAGTCGATGACAAACGGGCTGAGCGTAGCCCGACGTGCTAACCTCTGGTCCTGACTGGGGTGTTTCCAGTCGGCTGCGGTGTTTCGGCTCTGCTCCAAGGCCCATCTCGACGCTCGGGGGTCATAAAACTGCGTCCACGTAGCTTTAAATCCATGTCGCAGACACTCGGGTTTAGAGAAATGTGTCGTTTCGGTATCCATGATCTCTAAACACATTTCCTAATCGAAAAAAAAGCCACGAGGAAAACTCCAGTACCTGTTACGGGTTAGTTGATAGGTTTTGTAGTTTCTTTCGGAGACCAAATAAGCTCTCGGAATTAAAAAAAATATATCTTGATATCAAAGAGTTCTCAGAAATACATCAAAAGTATATCAGATGTCACTTAACTTGCTCCTATCAGTTCCACTACCAAACCCTAGAACGGCTAAGGAGATATGTCTGCTAACGTCTGAACAACGTCGTATTTGATTAGAGGAAACCACCCCGTTCCTATCGTTGGTAGGGCCGCAGAATGGAGCGACCCCTAGCGGTGTTGGGGAAGATAAACACGCCAAGAGTTTCACTTCCTGCATGACTATGATCATTTAAGCGTTTATTTGCGTATAATATCCTCCACACTGCAAGGGTACACAACTAAATTAATTAGCATATCATCATCAAAAAGGTAGTTATTTCAGAAAATATATTCAGATACGGAAGCTTTTGTATTTTGCGAATTTGTTACTCAGAGTGATGTATGTAACGTGTTTGTTTCTATTGTTTTGGAAGAGACTGCTGGAAATTCCTATCAAAAAGTGCTTTAAGTGTGTTGGAGACATCTGATCTGGGTTTTAGCAGAAAAATGATAGCACTATTTTTAAGTGTACTCCACTGTTTAATTTAAAACGCCCACAAAAATCAAGCGGTAAATGAAACGAAGCGATCCTGAGAACTGTTGTGCTCATGAAGCGCTAGATGGCAGACTCCCGTCATAAAATACATGATGACCAAGTCTGTGATCGCTGCAGAGAGGAAGTACATGGGCGATAGAAGCGCATTGTGCTCAAATGTCGTCTCTCTTGTGGACATACGTTTGTCCCAGAGATGATCTTCATAAAAGTGTTTTGTATTAGGATTGGAAGCAGCTAAAAATGCTGATTTTAAATTTACTGTTTCCTTTAAAAATACTATAAGTTAGTATACTCTTAGCAAAAAGTTGTATTTTTTTTATTAAGCATACTTAACAAAATCATATTAAGTATACTACAAACCATGTACTATATTTTCTAGTGTTTGGTTTTATCCCCAGATTCAAAACCAAACATGGAGAAGCAGCATTCAGTACTTACATATAAACTTTTCTGACTAAATATAGACTTGTTTAGGTTTGTAAAAGTATGCTTTAAGTTTTTTTTTATAAAGTCATTTCAAGTTTACAAAACTATGCAATAGTCATCTATATTCTTCTACCCTAATGTACTGGGCATGTAATTGTGTTAGATATTTTAGTTCACTTAATTACATAATAATTACACTACAAGTACAGTTGTCTTATACTACTTAAATACTTTTAATCGAGATTTTAATTTACTTACTGACTTTTATGAATTACCATAACTGAAATCTACTTTTCTGGACATTTTAATACTTTGTTATAATATTATAACAAAGTATTTAGCAAAGTTACTTGTAACATGCTATTTACTAGACGGCAATGTATTTACAAAATCACAAGACAGAATGTTGTCTTCCCATCATAAAATACATGATGGGATTTTATGTATTTTATACATTATGTATTTTATACATGAAAGTAGTAAATATATGAACTACTTTCATATATTTACATGACATTCTAAAGCATGTCATATACTGTAATACCTGCTTAAATTATTAAAGATGTGCATTTCAAAAACAAAAAGCTTCTATGAAGTCAAATTATTCTCAACTGACAAAACTGAAAGAAAACAATCATTTGCATATAAGATGCAAATGATTGTTGATGAATCATGTATGAATAATTTGCACGTAGAAGCAGCCAAAAACGGCACACAACTAGTCTCAAGGATAAAGCATTTCTTAGTCAAAAATGGTAGAGGGAAAAAAGTGTGCATGTGCTTATGAAATGTAAAACAACACATTAGTGTAAAAAAACCCCACTGTCACTCACATTTCTTAAACTCCCTATACTGACTCCATGTAGTGCAAAGAATACATTATAAGATACTAATATTCTACTGTTGTATCAACCTTGCAGATGACTCAGGTTTTCTGGTTCACGTCTACAGATGCCCAGATTCAAAACCAAACATGGAGATGCAGCATTCGGTTTTTATAAACCTTTAATCAAGAACAAACATCCAAACAAAAAAACTCAGAAAAAAAATCTCCTGAAAGACTCAGTTCCTTAAAGTCAATTTTATAAATATATATAAATTGTTCAGAGCTGCCATTGACTCGTAACAACTGGAAAACAGATTGATTTTGGTCTGAATTACAACTTTTCATGCTTTCTCTTCATTCAATGTTTGAAAAGTAGAAATAACCCTGACTCTGTGGTACTGAAGTGAAAGACAACTCAGGATCTGTACAGCGGATTTGGTTTTTCTATCAGTCGCTGCAGGAATGATTCAGCAGAAGGTTCTGTGATAAACGTTGGATCCTTTTGACTCCTAAGTTTGTTCTTGCATATCAGAAACTACCAAACGATACCAGCAGAATCCAAAAGCAGCCACATCACATGTCACTGTTTCGATTAAAAACAGGCCACCAAATAGGTTCTGCTGTGCCTCATTGGATTGTACCTCATTTTTAGGAACATTAAACAGGCAAAGAGAGAATGCAATCAGAAGATTGGAACATTGTTCTGGTCTGGCTAAAGGAAAGCAGGTTCATAACGCTCATGGACACTGGGAGATATGACTATCTAATCATTCAAAGCACATCGCGCTCATCGCCATATGTTTCCTTATTTGTTGAAGATGAGATAGTTACTCATAAAACTTCAACTCTGTCCATATATTAGATAAAAGCTTTAAATTAGACTTTAGTAAATTCCACCAAATATTACTATGGCAACATGTGGTAATATCACATAGGTCTACAGTATATATTTGCAAAAGAGGGCATGTGAAAGGAAGAAATTGAGAAATGGAGTTCATGGGTTTTATTTGTCATTTTCCCCTCCAATGCACCACTTTGTGTTGGTCTTCAAACTGCAATGAAATAAGAACAATTAAGCCTTAAACACCAAACTGAGAGAAGCAGCATTCAGATCTACTAATCTGGAACAAATCCGAATTTTTTAAAAATAAATACAGATTGTTTGTAGTCTGTATTTAAATTTTTCTTTATTGTCCTTTGCTATATCAGTGCCATGTAATATTTGTCTGATGTTAATCGTTTTCATCAGACAAACATGACAGTACACTTTGAATTACACTAATTTGTAATTTGTGTAATTCAACAATGCACTTTGAATTACATTGTTGCTGCAAAGTGCTGTGTACAAATAGACCTGCATTGTCATACCTGGTATACAACATGGAAAATATGTTTCCCAGTGGAGTTCAAAGTTACAACATCCTAACCCTCTATAACAAGAAAGTACTTGTAACCATACAGAGTCTCTGACATGACCGACTTTCACATTCAGCTGTGAGATATTTGAGGATTTTCTTGCTGTTACAGTCTGTGTCAAGTCCTCCTAAAAGTTTAAAGAGCTGTGATTTGTCTTGTCTGGAACTTTCTGTTGCCATTTTACAAGGCTCCAGTTTTGTTTTTCATCAACTTTGTTTTTTTATGCCTTTTTTGGAGAAAAACAGAAATCTTTAAAAAGTAGCTTGTCCTACAGTGATATAAAAGTCTAACTGTGTCAAACAAGTTCCTTTTGAGTCATGAGGTTTTGTCAAAGTTATGTCTTCAGGGTATTTTTATTTTTTATTTTTGGAATATGGATGGTACGAAGATGACATTTGTCATTTGGACTGCTTGACAAATAACTGCATGACAGCGTGACTATCAAACTAGTTTATTCAAACATTCAACAGGGTAACTTTGCACCATCAGCATGTTCCTTAGTTACGTGTCTCAGAAACACACAGCATCCTAAAAACAAAAAGAAAAACAGAAAACACAGACTTGGTTTAAAATGTACCTTCATTGGTAGCTGGCTTCAGCACAGCTGGAGTTATTCTGTTCAGACTGTAACTCGATTGGAATCAACATTGAAATAACGTTGAATACAAAAAGAGATAAAAAGTGGTGACTTTCAGAGTAAAACTTTATCGTTATAAGAGTTGCTATTTTTTTTTCTTAAAAAAGGGAGATTAGATCATAGATAACTACAAGACAGAAAATTAAGGAGAACTTTGTACTGAAAATTGCCAGACTCTGGGGTCTCGTAATAAATGGATCAGGAAGACTCAGTGTATCCAGGATGCATGCAATTCAGTGGATTATGTTCTTGTTTGTTAACACCACCCTAAAGCCTCATCCTGTTCACGACCTTTAATGTACAGACTGCTGGTTTCCTGAGTGGTTCTGACCTGTGCCGTTTCAGCGAGTGCTGTCTCCTTTTTATTCCCAAGGAAATCCAAACTAATCTTTCAAGAAAACGTGAGTGTTTCAAAGTGATTGAAAGCCGGAGGTCAATCTGACCACGCAGAACCGAGTTCTTATCTAAGTATTAGTTTAAGTGTGCATAATCTTAAACAAATTACTTAACTGAGCCGCATTTTAATTTGATTTCGGCCTTCGGGCTCCTTTGCTAAAACGATATCCTCGTCCCTCATCTTGGCCATGAAGTTCTCCTTATCTCTCTTGGATTACATTTTGGCTCTCTGGCAGCTGCCTGATGGTTTTGGGTCAAAAACTGATGCATAGAATTAGTCAGGAGTTCACCAAAAGTCTAGATTCATCTGAGCATAAGCAAGTTTGGACATGGTGCTCTTTTGGTTGTGTTTTTTTGTTGGAATTGCTACCAGAAAGTTCCAATTTCGGTTTGCTCCAAGATACAAGAGGACTCCAGTGGCCCAGTTTATGCTCACACAAAAAGGAAAATGCAATAAGGAGTGAAGTATTTATCCAGCGAGACATCGAGCCTGGCAGCCTGGTAGCACTTTTCATAAATTGCCCTGGCAACTCCCAGAATGTTCAGTTGGTGGGCGTTCAAGACTCGGAAATGGTCCACTTAAGAAATTACTTATTGACATTCACTGGAAGTCGGCTTGGATTTATGCATATTGCTGCAGTGTTCATGCATTAGATCAAAAGATTGGTTTAGTTTTTACCCCCAATTTAGCTGTTTCCAACATGAATTCAACTGCAATGGAATAAACTATTTTTTTTAACTTATTTTTTACTTCTTTTACTACATGAATGAATAAAATCATAACTTATTAAATGCATAACAAGCATATTGTCATAACTATCTCTTTCATTTATAAAAGAAAGATTTTCCCCCTTGCACATTCTGTTTTGTTTCTTTACTCCTAAGAGCAGTGGAGCTGCTTTTTTTTTTCTTGACAGAAAAGGTGAACGTCAAGAAAAAAAGTGATTTGATCATCTGAAACAAAAACAGAAAAAATAAATATTTTTGTGCTGTGTTCATTTACTGGCACATTTAAAATAATTCTGATGAGATGGGCTTCTTTATTAAATAAATTTATTTACTAATACATTTATTTTAATTCGGTTCAGTGTGAAAACCAGGACAGCTTTGTTGAGAAATTTGTCGTAATGAATGTGATTTTTGTTTTGTCCTCCTTCCTCCTCCTCCTAATCCTTTCGGCTCTCATACTTGTTGCTATGCCAACTGAGTAACCAGCTCTGTACAGTATCACAGTTGTTCAGTCAGCAACCGTTGTGACAGTTTCTTTTCTTTTCTTTTTTTTAGGGACAACCCTCTGTGCATGTACCATTAGTTATGTTCCATTCATTTCACTCGCCCCTTGTTTTTTGGCCTTAGCCTGGCTCCAGTCTGCCCGCCCACGGACCACCTGCTGCGCCGGTCTGCGCTTCCATCCATCACATCTGACGAATGACTGGCTCTGACGTGTCTCAAATGTGGCTTAAAATCTGCATGCAGAAAAGGAATTTGGGATTTTATTTAAAAAAAAAACCCCCAAAAACGTGCTGTTGTACTGTACAGTTTTGTTAGCAGCCTCCACATGTACAGTGCAAACTGGAGTGTGCTGGTGTGAGGGTGGGGGAAAGAAAGAAAAATAAAAATCTCTCTCTTACAATTACAGCTCACTGTGCTGCGACCTCTGGCACTAGCAGGATGTGGCTAATGAGAACTATAAATATCCTGGAGCAGATGGAATTGAAACTCACAAGACCAAAGCTTCTGCAGACGCACACATGTTTGCGCAGCTATCTCTGTGGGGAGTTTCCATTGACTGCCATTCATTTCTACAGCCTAAACTTTACCTTTACCCTTTTCCTAAACCTAACCATCACATACCTAACCTTAACCCTAACCAAAACTCAATTCACACCTTTGTCCTAACTCTGACCCCTGACCCTAAAACAGGGTTTCCCCTTATGGGGACCAGGCTTCTGTCCCCACAAGGAGCAATTGGTCCCCACAACGTAGTATATGTCAGAAAAATCGTCCCCACAAGGTATTATAAACAAACGCGCGCACGCACACACACACACACACACACACACACACACACACACACACACACACACACACACACACACACACACACACACACCAGTTCAGTCTCATCCCTGCTTCTCCTCCCATAGGACAAGAGAGGGGAGGAAGAAAGTGTTGGAAATCTCTTCAGAAGCCTGATGCGGACCCACCTACCAGCGTCTCAACTGTTACTGTTTGCCAGGATTAGACCCCGCACGCCTTCCGGCCTCCAACATCAGCGACGTGTGGGCGTTCAGACGGTTCGGTCAATAACAGAGTGATGAACAACGGCGATTCAAAGAGAGGGGGGGAGAACGGAGCCGTGGGCGGAGTGGAGAGGAACCAGAGCATACAGGAAGGAGAAAGGCTGAAGTATTAATGAAGGCGTCCCCTTTTGAACAAACACGTGGGAGCGTCAATGCGAAAAGGCAGAATGAGACTCTCACTGTTTAAAAAACAGAATACCCGGCACTGTATTTACTCAAGAAAATCTAATATATCTTATTGCTTTTTATTTCAAAACAGACTGTATAATCACCATAGCAACACAGAACTACTTTTTTTACGTCGTGCAAAATGTAACCCATTCGTCACCATCCAGACTGCTGTGGACTGCTCAACAGATTATATCACAGCTGGAGCTGTACATGTACAACCACAACTCCTTGTATAACCGGCATAAATTCACCTCAAACCCCCACTGATCCATTAGTACTGCTGCATGACAATGCAGGCTCATCACTCAGCAGGTTTCCTCTGCAGAGGGATTGATTATGTCTAATTGTTGTATGTGTGCTACATGCAAATTTAAGATAATCTATGCCTAAATAAGAATCTGCTTAAATCAAACAGTAGTGTTTTGTTTGTACTTTTGGATATTAATTTTGCACACTGGAAGGTAACAAGATGGATTCATTGGATTTCTTTTGGATTTCAAACGGATACGTTTGTCTGGGGAAAAAGTGTAAAAAAAAAAAGAAGGAGCTTTTCTGTGAACACGTGTTGCTTACTCCGTGTCTATTTGGGCTCAGCCCCCCTCTTTCCCCCCGCGGCTCCTCCAACGGAACACAGTGATTGGTTGTTGAGACAGGATGCGGTGAAGGCCGGAAGCCACTCACGACCTAGTAACTTCTGTAGACGCAACAAATAAAGAGAAACAACAAGATAGGAGGAAAAAAGTTTGTCATCCCGTTTTTATTACAGTAAATTGATTACTGTTGATGCTGGGACTGATACTTTTGTTTTCTTCAGATCACGCGCTCTGCTTTTGGCAGTTTGCACAGCTTCTCAGTTTAATCTGACATAAACTTCTAATTGAATTATTCTGATACAGACTGTCTTCATTTGTCTCCAGGGTTCCCATTACCGAAGCTTTTAAAACTAACAGCGGATCTCGATCAAATGATCTCATCTTATCTTTTACACCAGTGGCTCAAGCCACAAAAAAGCTTACTCGATTACTGACAAGGGAGATTGATTTTCATTGGTCAGGGAGGAGCGAGACAACTCCATTGGTCCACAGGACACTTCTCCGTTCCTCTTCTCTGAGGCCTCCCCTCTGTCCAAGAATGACTCCATCCTGCTCACTCTGAACAGCACAGACAGAAAATGATAACCGGACCAAGATTAGAAATGACAAAGTCAAAGCTCTTCTTCTTTTATTTTCTTCTTTTATTGTAACATTTAAACAGCAAACATTTGCGGTCGAGAGCTAGTTCGATTAGCGTTGAACTGTGGCTAATATTTAACAATTAAGTCCATAACAGCTTTCTGTAAATCCGAAACCTAGACGACCGAACAGGGAAGTGTGATCTCTCGTTTCCGCGTCCAGTACATATTTAGCACAGTGAGTCAGCAAAGTGACGGGGTCAGTCACCGGATGTGCTGACCTGTGGCTGTGACCTCTGAGGGATTGAAAACAAATGCACACATTTTACATTGCAGCTATCAGTGCCTCCACATTCCTATCCTCAAAAAATATTCTTCACATAATATTATTTAAATGACTCTTACTTCTATTTCCTGTATGCACACGTCTTCTTAGGACAGTGAATTTCCAAATTGGCTCAAGCTGCACTGCAGCCTGTAAAGCTCCCATCCATCTGCTCCACTCAGATGCGCCACATGGGCCATTTCCAAATTACCCATCACCCATTGGAATGCGTCCCTGAGGCTTTTTTGCGCCCCTCCCCCTCCAGCCTTTGGCTCGGCTGTCCATTACATTATAGACTGAAAGAGGGAGAAAGTTGGCATCGCATCAGGAAAGAAACCAGAACCCAGAAAAAGACAGATGCCCTTCCACTTCTCTCTTCCTCTCTCTCTCTGCTTGTACATATTGAAAGTGAAACCCTTCGGTTGTCATAAGATTATGTTCCAACAAATCTGGATGCATGGACAGGTCTGTTTTCTTAATCATCTGCTTCTGTCATCAAAAAAAATCACACCCCATCTCAATTCCCAAAGGGAGCCCTAAAAGGCAGGTCTGTTGCTGCTTTGACGATTGCTATGCCAAACTCGACCCATCAAGGACTTACAGGGATCAACTTTTCATGACCAACACATTTAGGTTCAAATATATTTTTGCTTTGTATGCTCATCTAGAAAAAATGCTAGATCACTGAAAAGCTCAGACTAAATGGAGCGGTGGGCTGGTGGTCCCGTCTTTCCGCTCATCCTCGTCATTCCTCCACTGAAGGCGATACAAGTGACGAGCAAATCCTACAGGGTTTCAAAGTGCAGCCCCATGTCCCTAATTGGCAGTGGGACCCTGCTGTAGGATGATGAGACCTGACATTAGAGACCTCTGGGGGAAACCATGTTTTTATTCACACATCCTAGAGGCTCTCTTTGAGGTTGTCTCTTCTTCCCTTGAGCGTTGAGAGAGAACAGAGAGCTCAGGCAAGGCCACTGCATCTATGAAGGGCATGGGAAAATAGTTCTGGTGGGTTGGCATACTCTGATAAAGGGCATTGATATCATTAATCCATGGTTTTTTTTTCTCATTTGGATTAGTCTTTATAAGAAATGAGAAACAAATCTGTTCACAGAGTTCTGCTTGATTGCGATTACAGACATTTTACTGTACACTGTAAATACACCAGCTCAAATGAGTCTTTGAGAACTACAAATTAACTTGTTATGTCAGAGGCATTAAAAACGTCCTCAGCCTAAATGAACAGTAACGTGCTTGTAACAGCACTGAAAATCCAAAACAGAAAATACATTATGTACTTGTTCCTTTTTGTGATGTTCGATGGGTTTGCCTCTTTTTTTTTTGCCTGCTGAAATAATTTAGCTCAAAACAAATTTCGATATCAGATAAAAAAAGAAAAGAAAAACACCATAAGCAGTAAAAAAATAATGCAGTTGTCTAAAATCAAACTTCAGATTTATGTCCTTTCTAAAGCAACCTCCAAAGGAAAGCTTATCTACCTCTAAGTCAATTAAACTGGATTTATTGCACATTAATTTTGATTGATCACTTTATCACTCAGCATAATCACATTAGGTTTTTAAAAGAAACATGGTTGAATGGAAACAGGGAGGCACTTGTAATATTTCAGTCAGTGCCTCCGAGTTGCAATTCTCTAAGCAATTTCTCTGCCTCGCCAAGTACAAGACGAAGGATCTTATGTCGTTAACGTGAGACATACATCATAATTCTGCACCGGAAGAAGCCAGACACAATGAGTTGGAAAATTAGATTAGGATCTAATCTAATTTTCCGGAATTTTCTAATCTAATACTTCCAGAAAATTGCAAAACCGAGTTCCTTTAAGTCAAGGCTAAAAAGCCTTTATAACATTAAGGTTAACATTGATTCATTCTAGTCTGGATTCGAATTTTTTGCTATTTCCTTGTCTTCTGCCACTGCAATATTACTGGTTATATTTTGTTTAATGATGTTTTTATTACGCAAATCACTTTGAACTGCCTCACTGATGAATGTGCTGCACAAACAAGCTTCCCTGACTTAAAAAAATAATCGGTTTAGCGAATTTATATAAACTTACAAACATTAAAGTTGGATGAGATGCGACATGAAAATACAAGTGTTTATTTTTTTCTTGGACTTGAGAAAACCCAGATGAACCAACAGCCGGAAGCGACGTGACCTCAAGCCGAGAGCTGCTTCGGCGTCCTCTCGGGTGAAGTCGGGTTTGTTTGAATAACACAATAAAACATAACACAAGTGAAAGCGAAACCGGACTTGAAGGAATCCATCTCCGCGTGTCCGATTATAAAGTCCCAGGTCGGCTTGTCAATTTGTCGGCCGTGGTGAACGTCACCTGCGACACCAGACGGCGTGACGTCAATTTCAGAGACCTTGGCTATATTTAGACCTTCACTGATAGTCATGTCTCGATCTGTATGTTGGCTGTTCGTCATGTTGAGTTTTGCAGAGTATCATTTAGGGTTGTTGTTTTTCCCGCCACCCGTCTGGCTTGGACAGAGTTTAAGATTCAACCAATCACATTCCCCCAATTAGGGGACAATTAATTTCACCTGCTGCAGGCTGTACTTTGTTTTAGTTCTGCGTTGGTTGTCTTCCAGCACTTTCCTGCCACGTAAGTCTCGTTTTCGGTGTCGTTTTTATGCAATTGAGGTTCCTATATTTTTGTAGAGAAGGGACTACAGTATAAGTTGTGGCATAATCAATACAGTTACAGTAAAATTAACCCTAATTGACACGTAAAAACCCGCCAACTGTCACCCTCAAAACACTTACATGCAAGTCAGTGAGTGCATGAGGGCACTGGGGTCAAAGTGACTGTTAAAAAACGCGAGCACACTCTGAACTTAATGCATTCAGATGGCTTCTGCAGAAAGGAGACATTGAAATATAAATCATTATGAGTATATTACAGATCTGTTGCTATGCCAACTTTCCAGACTGCTTAGGTCTTCCTTTCCAACTCTTGATGTGCATCCCCAGAATCAGAGCCAAATACGGAGCATTAGCATCCAGCTTCTATGCTCATCTAACCTGGAACGAGCTTTCAGAAAACTGCAAAAGAAAAAACCCCCTGAAAACACTGAGTTCTTTCAAACCTTATCAGCTTGGAGCTGCCTTTAATTAAACACAGCTGGAAGAATCATAAACTGCAGTCTGTCTTTAAATCTATCATATTACTTTGAATCTGCGAAGCACTGCCATTATGGACCACACAGCCTTCTATTACAGACTCGAATAGATGTGTGATCTGACCAGTTTCCTGGCCGGACACGACTCTCCGCATGTCCAAAACCTCACTGAATGCAGCCTTTCATACGTACCAGAGTGCGCTCTCAAATTAAAATAGGTTATCAGTTTAAAAAAAGCAAAAAACAAGGCTACAGATTTTCTAAAGTCTTTAGAAAATCAGACAAGCTTTAATCTAACACTGATATGCTGTATCTGTGTGGAGAAGTGGCAATTGGAATATTAAATATTCATGTATTTAGTATTTCTTTATCCACTGTGAGGTTTTTGATATTGTTTGCTTTGAAATGATCATAAAACTCTGGCATAGCAACAGAGGTGTGTGTGAAAAACTTTGTTTTGGTGACTACACAATGGGAACTGACTTCTATGGGACTAATATGTAATATGACATAAAGGATGACTTTAAAAGCCATACAAAAGTAAAAAAAAAATAAAACAAAGAGTTCAATTTCCTTTTGTTGTTAATCTTTGTTCTCAGTGCCACGGATAAGACAGACAGTCGTTTCTCTGCAATGGAAAAGGTTTAGGCCTGAGATGAAGCTGCACAGCTTCTGCTGACATCTTTAAAAAATTCATGTCCTGTAAAAGCCAAGCGTGCAGGCGGGGCTGCGGAGAGCACAGTGGATTTCCGTGAACGCTTACAGTCCTCAGAAGCAGAACGGTGTGTTTGGCCGAATTACTGCGCGCCCACGCAAGATGAAGATAAAGCAAATCCTCCTCTACGGTAGATGTGGCTCTGTTTGACACAAGGATGAGGGGAACTCTCAGGGGAAAGCAACAAAAAATGAAAACATTTATTTTATTTTGGATTTTTTCTTTTTATTTGATTATGGTGTTTGAAGTTTTGTGATTTTTTTTGGTTGCCGTAAACAGTGAATTTCAAACTAAACCTCTAGTTTCATTTTTACATGCTCAAGCTGGGTTGCTGACATCAAACTGGACAAAATGGTTTAAAGTCAAAGTGGTATAAAAGGAAAAAAAAAACCTTTGAAAAGTGGCGTTTTCCGCATTTTGCATCAAATGTTGCAGGTGAAGTCAAAGAAAAAAATCATTTTCATGTTAAATAATAATAAAGAAAGACTCATTGCACTTGGGCTTAGCTGCATTTGACACGATCAGAAAAGTTTGTTTCAACAATTTATCGTAGCACCATAACTAAAACTGTATGGTTATGTATGCTAAATTACAATAAACCTGATTTTACAATTTATTGAAAGAGTAAGCCACTATTAAGCCACATGGTGAACACTTTGCCAGTCTGCACCTTGTGTGCTAAATGAGGGTTGTTAAGAAATTGACAAAACTGAAAAGTGCAAAATAAAAATAAGAAAAAGGAGCTGTACAGGTAGAGCAACATCGATGTTTGGCTTGTGATGTCTCAATCAGCCTCAACATAACGGCCTTAATATAAGTTGGTGTATGTAGTTTGCAACCCTAAAAATGAAACCTGCGCAGTGACGTTAGCTGTAATGTTTTCTGATCCCAAACTCCCGTGATAATATCTAAACGGACTAAACTAATTTTGCATTAATCATTTCTTACAAAATTATCTTTTTCTTGTCCTAATTTTACAAATCTCTTGGATCGGGGCCTAGGACTTTGACTTTTGCAGATTAAAGTAACGTTTCCTTCATCACTTGTTAAATTTGCGCAGTTGTGCTGGCTTTGTGAAAGGCCTGCGTACAAGAGTTTTCGTTTAAAGCCACTGCATCAAACTGATAGTGTTTTATGGTGGTATGAGTATTTAGCGTCTTGTGAATGGATTTTTATTTATCCGTCCTCTGTGCAGTGACTGGGAGGACCTGCAGCAGGCAACAGGCTGGTGTTACCAAAATGTCCTTCAATGTATGTAAGCGAGAGGCATCGTACGTTAGATGACTTGTAAAAAAAAAAAAAGAAAATGCTTACGTAAAACAAACACACAACAAAAACCGTCACTTGTGGGGACATTCACATCACCAAGATACAATGTCTAGTTTTCAAGCAGAATTCAACGTCTTTGATCAGCGTCAATCAGTAACAGTAAGATTAAATATTCCTTTGAGACAAATAAAGTTACATTGCAATTTCAAATCCCTACCCAAAACTTCCCCGTCATCATCCACTTGATTCAGTATTATTAGACTGAGCTGAAACACCTTGATTTGTTTCAAACAATGTAAAACTCAATACCGAATACACAAACTCTTAAGGAAAGCCTTTAGGCCGCAGAACAAAACAAGCAGTAAGATTATTTAACAAACTTTACAGTAAAAACAGGCGATTTTTACCTGTCGGAAAACTCCACCTGCTGGTGATGCACTAGAACGCGGTTAAAGCAGGAAACTTGTTTTAAAAATATACTAACCTAAATCCAACTACCTACTTTTGAAAATGTTCAAAAAACTTCTCTGTAAAATTGCATTAGTCCTAAAAAGGACTGCATGCTAATGTGAGACGGTTGTTTGCAACAGCCGTTTTATTATTTAACAGTCAACCAGCACAGCAACTAAGAAATAAATCATCTAAAGCTTCAGATATTTGCTAAAATGAGCCGTTCGGAAACATTTCTTCACAACTAGGCACGCAGCAACTAAATTCCAGATGATGGCAATAATAATAATGCGCTGCCACTGTTTCTTAAAATAGCAGACAGATGCTGTTCATATGGGCTTTTTAGAACATCAAAATTAGATGAAAAAAAATAGTCAGCATCTCTAATTTGATCATTGTTTTAAATATGTAAACTGCAAAGCTCACAGCGTAGAGAGAGAAGCAAACCTGTGATTTATTTCAACTGAAGCTCAACTAATTATATCAGATCTAAAACTAATTTGCCCTTTTTCCACAAGACCAAAGTTTACATCACATTATTTTCACTTCACGTTTGCACAAAAAGATGAAGTTGGCAAGCAGGAGTTTTCGCTCGTTCTGGTCGACTTTTACAGACAGCTTGGTCTACAAAAAAAACCCAAAACTAAAAAAAGGATAAAAATCGATGGCCCAAAAGCGCCTATATATTAGAAAGTCATCATGCTTAATTACAGTTAAACTTTGACAGATCATTCGTTCACAATACTGGGCAAAAGACGACAAATAAAGATGCAGATAAAAAACAACAACAATCAATCGTTGAAGTTGAATGGACCGCAGTTAAAACTATTAAGGATTTTTTTGTTTGTTTTGGAATAATTCACATTAAAGTTACATTTACATAGCAAATGAGGTTTGTAACCTCAAACAAAAGAGAGTCAAATACACATGCTCGGCATTAGCTATGCACTATCCTTCTTCAAGGAATAGTCTTCGATTAAAAAAAGAACTCCATTTTCCTTCTCATTTGTTGTGAGTCTGAGGATCATTGGTCATGCTAACTTGGCATTTCAGGCTAACGAGCAAGGCAGTACAGGAAACAGAACGTAAACCTATCAGTGCAATTAGTCAGAGTAACATTCACTTAAACAAAACAACAACCAAAACAAAAAAACTAAAACACAAACACTTGATTCTTAGATAAAACCAAGTCTGCACTCTGATGGTACTCTGCAGAGTAATCTTTTCAGGGTAAATATCATTTTTGGTGTCAAATTTTAAAAGCTTAAAAACAATGACAAGAAAAAGAAAGAAATTATGTGATTTATTAGCATTGCAGCTATTATGTTTTACACAATCACAGCAAGAGTTTTGCTTAGAATTTCTGTGTTGTGAAAAATGTTAGTCAGAAGCAGGGATGAATTTAAATCTACCTGAATGATTGCAGAGAGTGCTTTTACGTCCTGAGGTAGGGTGCCAGTCAGTTGTGTCTCCAAGCTAATTCTTAGACAATATTTCTCCTGACTTTCTTTTTGTCCCTGGAAAACCTGACCAATAATATGTTGCCTATAAATTTGCATTTGA
Source organism: Micropoecilia bifurca (assembly GCA_903067075.1). Taxonomy (NCBI): domain Eukaryota; kingdom Metazoa; phylum Chordata; class Actinopteri; order Cyprinodontiformes; family Poeciliidae; genus Micropoecilia; species Micropoecilia bifurca. Next base: position 82,689 of record CAEGAF010132570.1, read on the forward strand.
GCTTTAGAATTTAGCTCTGTTTCTGGATGGCCATTTTCTAATGTCTCAAACTCTAGGATTGGTAATATCACGTTTTGGCAACTTTCAGTAGTTGGACGCAAATGAGCATGAAAAGGAAAACGTTTCAAATATGATGAATAACGCCCCTCAATGTAGAGAGCGGCATGTTTGTTAAAGTCATTGATTTCTCTTCACAAAGCCGCAAAAGGCTTGTGATCACCGATTCATAAACACGTTTTTCTCAACGGCACTGAAAACCGAAAAATTAAGCATCGCCAACTGGATCGCGTCAGTCACCCCAGTGAGAGGTTCACAAGGAATTCTCCTCTAATTCATCTAAAAGGCACTGGACCTTATTCAGCTTTACAGACGGAGCAGATAAGAACGTACAGCACTAAACTTACAAAGACATTTGGTACCTCCAGCACCAAGGACTGCGCTTCACATCCTGCATCCCCCATGCAGAGTTCTCAATTGTTGCACCATCACCAGTATGGCACAATAGCATATGCGAGAGTACATTTTTAAGGGAAAAAAAATAAACAAAACAACACCAAAAAAAAGAGACACCATCAAATAAATAAATAATGCAGGTTTGCATGTATACAAAAAAATAAAAATGTCCATTTGATTTGATTTTGAAGGCAAAATGAAACCACGATGTCATAAGAAGAGTTCAGGACAGGCTCAGCTGCGCCTGTTGTCTCAGGCAAAATGATCGATAACTGAGTGCAAAGGGTTCACCATTTACTCAACGAGGTTTCCTACATGATCTAATGGGGGGAAAAGCAACACTGACTGAAAGCCCCACTTTGTGCCATCGAGTTCCTCTTCATGTGTCGCTGTCCTCTTTATATCAGCGTCTCCTCGTTTCAGAGCACAAGCAACACGAGGACTGGGCGGGAGAGCATGAAAGAGTCCACTGTTCCCCTGGTTTGGCACTTGACAGGTACAGTCCTGCTACCAGGGGGCCGACTTCCAGCAAGGCTGTCTACAGAAGTGGATTGGATTTAAACTAGGGAGCCTGCTTTTGCTGAGTTGCACCGAAAAACAAAAGGTAATCACTGTTAAAAGTGAAGCAAAAGCTGAGGTACCTATGTGTTTCGGCAGGAAAATATCTTCCCTCCCCTAACTTTGATGGACCAAATACAATTCACATTAAAACCTAAAGAAACGCAATAATAATGATAAAACTTCACATTTGGCAAACAAAAACAAGATACACAACAGCAGGTTTTCCCTTTTAGATTGAAGGTTTAAAATGCAACATGGCTTAACATTCTAGGGGATTTAATTCATAAGAGTCAGTACATTGTATAACGGCTCCATTTGGAACCAGTCAGTTTGAGAAAAAAACTGAGATCACACCTTGAAAAAAACAAAACATTTTTTTTTACCCCTTTTTCAATTAAATTCCACTTTTTTTCAAGCCACCAGGACATCATCAACTCTCCATTGTTCGTTGTGTTTCAGCAGCTTTTTCAGTGCATTTTATTATTCCCCTTTGGCCCTTCGCTCCCTCTGTCTCCTCACATCAGAAACTCAGATGGGGGTTGATCCAGCTGCCACATGTGTCAGTCAGGAGGAAAATCCATCCCTTCCCCTTTCCACTTTAGCAGCTGAGGCTTCCCGTGGAACACACCGTTCCACAGATGAGGGCAGATGCACGGCACGTTTTGGGACTGTATGGAAACTCTGTGTGTGTGTGTGTGTGTGTGTGTGTCAGTGAATAGACATTTTTATGATGAACAGGAATAAAAAGCAGGTAAATAAATAATCATGGTACCTCCCAGAGGAAATATGTGGCCCTATAACCTTTACTCTCACAAGCGTCTTGCTCTTTTGCAACCCGGCCCTCTTCCCCGGCTCACCGTAATAACCTCACCGACGTCAGCGAGTCCGTAGATCTAATTCCCTTCACTCTGAGGTCGGCAGCTTCCCACCTTCACTCGCAGAGTGCCGCTTTTGTGGAGTTGCCACAGCTGGACGAACTCCTCCGGCATGGCGTGGAACCACTTGCCGGGCAGGATGTTGTCGTAGTAATGGTGGCTGATGGGCTGCCCGTCCAGTCCGACGGAGAACGGCCAAAAGCCGTAAACCGTCACCTCGTCGCACATCCCCAGGGCCAGGCTGACCAGGAAGAGGCCCGTGGAGAGGCGCTTGGCGTGGACGCCGCGCGCTTTCCAGAATTTGCCCACGTTGCGCAGGAAGTCGGGGTTGGCGAAGAGCATGGTGAGGTTGGAGGGGGAGTCGGTGACGGCGTAGTACGCCCGGAGCGACGGGTCGGTGCCGGGCCTCATGGAGAACGCCGGCATGTAGATGAAGCCGGAGCCGTAGGCCTTCAAATAGTCGACGAAAGCTTTTCTAGACCAGAGAAGGCCTTGGAATCTGAGGACGAACAGGGAGAGTTGCTCTAAATGCATCAGTGCAGGGAGTGAGACTAACAAGCGCTGCGCAGTTAAACATAAAAAAGTTTTACGGGGACTAAGAATGAAATTTGATCCAGTGTTTATATTTAATTAAGCCTTTAAATTATTAAAAGCCTAACCTTGTCACCGTTAAATAAAAAATAGATTTTTTTTCTTTTAGTGGCTGGCCTACCGCATCCAAGAGCGCATGAAAGGAAATCCTAGGATAATGTCTACACTGCTGCAGGTCTGATCATGATGACAGTCAAAACGCGTGATGGTCTGGAGTTGCTTTGACACGTCGGCGCCTGAAGAAGCACTTTACCTTTTCTCGATGATGCTCGGGTTGGCGGTAACCAGGTGGGTTTTGTTTCCCACGTCCTCCAAATATTCCTTCGTAAGCGGTGGAAGGTTGCACCTAGAAGAGCAAAAGGCCAATAATGAGAATTATTTTAATATAATCCAACATAAAGACCACTAATTTATTCATATAAGGTAAGAAACTATATGTAAAATGGGCCTCATTTTGTAAGATGCAAAAAAAAAAAAATCCAAAACATACTTTTATTTTCCATCCATAGCCACGCTGCCGTGGTAGAACAATTCCATTAACTCAATTAAACATGGAGATATAGGTTTTATTGATTTAGTGTGACGCAGCACAGCAAAGGGAAAGCAATGCAGAAACACCATTGAACAACATCTGAAAACCACTCGTACTCCTTGTCTCTTCTCTCTGTGTGTCACCTGCACGATACGCAGATCGGTAGCCATGGCAACTGAAAGACAACAGTTCCACTTGTAGAGTGGAAAACACACACACAAAAAAAAACCCTGCGCATTTTTGCCACGAAAAGAACAGGGAGTCGAGTCTGTCACAGTATTGTGCTTTCAGGCTTTGCGTTTATTTCGCAATTATGAATAAGCAACAGCCTGAACGCAGCAGTGGTCGGTTAGAGGATTTAAATACATCCTCTACTGATGATCTGTCAGTGTGTTTGTGTGAGTCGCTATTTTTTATTTATTTTGAACTGAACCAAGACGCACAGAATTCAGAGAGACGGCAAAATCCAACTGTGGTGGTGGCACTTCCAGTGTCAGCTGCCACAGGTTGTTAATACTGAGTATTGAATATGCATACGTTTATTTGAAAGAAATCAACCTGTGAAGCACGATAACCTTGGACCTTGTTATTTAGTTGTCATAGTGATAATTGAAAAGCAAAGTATTGCGTCTCTTTTCCTTCTATGCCACACATAGATTTAGGGTTTAGTGTGCTACGTTGACAACTTGACAGCTAACACTTGGATTTGCGGTCAGTGAGTGTTTTTTTTTTGCCCTCCAGCAGGGAGCTGGAGCTGGAGGCCGGGATCTTTCGCGTGTCGCACCGTTTCAACACGTCTGTGATCGAGCTTTTTCTCAAAAAGCTTGCTCGTGCATTTTATTGCTGATGCGCTTGGGTGTGAAATTAGAGTAAGTGACCTTATTGGTTTCATGATGATTCTCTACGCAAAGGTTCAGTGAATTAAAAACCCCTCAGTAGGTTAAGGGGACCGATAATTGGGTGGTAACTTTTAAAGCATCGATTAATTCCCAAAACATTATGATCAAATATCACTAACTACTCCTGTAAGTCTAGGGCGCAGTGTGGCTCAGAAAGAACCTGAAGAAACTGAATTTCAGGATGCACACTTGGGTGATTACAGTTTCACTTTTGAGCTGGCTTCACACTTGTTGCGGCATGAAGCTGCAAAGCAACATAAATTTGCATCTATTACTCCGTTATAAAAGTTCTGCACAGCTGGCAGTGAGTGAAAGGCTGAGTGCGCCTGGGAGACGCCACAAGCTAGACGCCACAAGGAGAAGTGTGCTCTGCTGGCAGCTGAAGATTTTCCTTTGTTCCACAGTCTTTGCATCTCTCCATCCAAAGCTGGGCATTCAAATGTGCGGTTTGTGCGAAATTTTTAGTGACATTTTCATCCCCCAAAAATGTGTCCATTTGGAAATCTGAATCGAATTCAGTTCCAAAAAGTACATTTATTTCAGGAATTCAATTCAAAAAGTGAATCTTGTGCATCTGCATAGGCTCGCTACACGCAGAGCAACAGATTTCAGATGTTGGATTTTTTTGTTATTAATTCAAACAAGCATCACAGTAAAGTGTTACAATGAGGACTGACTGCCAACCCCGCCCCTTTCTCTGACATATCTTTTAGAAAACCTGAAACTATAAGGAAGCAAATTGATCCAACTCTTTTATCGTCACTTCGAACAAACAGTAGTCGTGTAGTTGTTACAGCTGTTACATGGGAGGAATTTCTGCTATAGAAAGTGAGTGAAAAAATACTAGAAACTTGCAAAACTAGAAACTTTTTCACACAATGCAGATGATAAAGTCAGCTTACGGAGGAAGGAGGGTGTAAGTGATGGCGGTGCTTTAAATTGACCTTCTGTGTAATTCAGGATTCATACTTGTTTATAGTCTTATTTGTGGCAGCTACATGTCTCAAATCATAATGCAATTAATAACAGACCAAGATAACCTAAATAGAAAATTAAGTTTATAAACGATGACTTATTTTGTCGTGGGAACTAAAGCCATCAAAACAATCTGGGAAAAAGTAACCGCACGTCTCATTAAATCAAGATTTTACTGTGACCAATTAGTTTAAGTTGACTTCTTCTCCTGCTAAAGAGTGGAGAAGAAGAAAAATCCACATATAAACCGCACCGGACTATAAGCCGCATGGTTCGAAGTTTAGGAAAAAAGTAGCGGCTTATAGTCCGGAAATTATGGTAGTTTGATTTTAAGTTTGACAACAAACTTGGAACAACTAAACAGAATAATGGGGAGCTGTACAGCTTCAATAAAGTGAAATATCGAAGCCCCAAACCTACTGCTCTCTTTCCCTTTTACCGGTTTCCTTATGTGCTCTTAGCCCAGTGAATTTGTTCGGCTCATGCACAAAGCCGTAGACTCCAGAAGTCTCTTCGTCTCACCGCATGACGAAGTCAGCCTGGTCAATGTCCCGTCCACACTTGCTGTGCCTGAGGATACCGCCGTTGCCCACCACAGCGCACTTCTTCAGGGGCTTCAGAGGGGTGGTCTGGAGGAAACAAGAAACGGTTTTGTTAGCAGGCAACCTGTTGCGCAGATCCACAAAACGCGTATTCATTTTCTCTAAGGAGTCGCCCAACATTGAGGCCATTATGCAGTTGAGCCTGTGTCCTTGAGCTAAAATTCCTTCTGCTAAAATTCCCTCAAACCCCCCCAAGTGCTGGAAGACGAATCGCCGAAGAGATGCGAAGAGGGGCGAGGGGTGGGGGATAGATTTTCGGAAAACAAGCTGGGGTCATGCAACCCGTGAAACAGACGCCGTTTCTGATATAACCTCCTAGAACAAAGTCCATATTATGTGGGGAAAAAAATCATCTAATTGTCAGGCACAGAGGAGAGGCACCATGTCTCTAAATTAATCTACTGATATTAAGACACTTTAAATAAATATACCCTCTAAACCCCTTTTTCCTAAATATGTTAAATGTTCCACTCTTGTAATATAATCAGACTTCTGTTGGCTTTGAGAATTAAGAAAAGCCGATCCAAAATATCTCTGGAGAAAATAAGAATTAAACGCTCACATAAAAGACATGAAAATATTTGAAAAAGAAACAGGCAAAAACATGAGATGTAGTCTGTACCACTTTTCCACATGCATAACCTATATACTGTAGATTAGTATCTACAGTATATAGGTAGATACTAATCTATATCTACAGTATATAGGTTATAGCTGTTTTTTGTTTCTTCATTTTTCACAACTGTCTTGCTATTTCATGATTAGTCATAAAAATGAGAAAAACAAAACTATTTAGAAGATGTCAAAAAAGGCTGAACAAATTAAGCATGTCACAATTTAGCTACACTGATCAAGTTCAGATTTTTATTGCTTTAAATAGTAGAACCACATTGTCCCTTTTAAAAAAAAAAGCACAATCCGCTATCTCTATAATATATCTTTGAGCATGCAACTATAAACTAATAAAACTTGTTCTCTGTGCATACTGCTATCACTTGGTACAATTATAAAACCACAATAAACTTTAAGGACTTTAAACTTTGTGTACTTATCTTCAATCGCCCTAATGGTTAATCAACCAAGTCCTTGAAATATATTCTACTTTAAGCACACAAGATTAATTATCATAGTTGTGAATTACTTTGTATTACCTGATCATTATGTAAGCTTCACATAGTTATGAACGCCAGCAAAGCTGTGGAAAATTACATTAAAAAAAACCCCACATCCCGGATGCAGAACAGACCAAGCTTCTGCAGCTTTTACCGTAAGTTCAAGGTGAGGATGATGACACATAGTATTAACAACTGCCCTCCTTCCTCTCTGAGAACACATACACAGGATGCACGCCTCAGCGTCAGGGATATTCACAATGCGGTTCGGAGATAGAATTCCAGCATCTAGCATCCAGTTGAAGCAAAGCTGATAAGGTTCTAACGTTCACAATCACACTGATGAGTACGACAGACAGAAAGATCATAGGATTCTTGCTTTGCAGCTTGTTAAGCCTCATGTGTACAAGCTCTGTTTGAACCATCTTACTAACCTGTAATTACACATCTAGCTGCTTTTAGGCACATTCCCCTAAAAGCAGATTCAGTAGCAGCTGCCAGCGCCATGCAGCTTGGCTGGTTGTCTGTGTTCAGACCCACAATCACAGCAGTGGTAGTTTACTGTATTTAGAAGAGAGCATCATCTGCCTCACATAACTACCAGTTCTCTCCTCTCTGAAAAACATACTCCAGGTCATGTAGGTTCATGCAGGAAGTGCAGAACGTGGGCTAAAAATAGAGCTGCAATAACCTCTGTTTGGTAGATTCACTGGAGTTGAAACTAAAGAAGGATGATTACCTTTCATTAGGCACATATACTCCTCCTAGCTCAGGACTGCAAATCTCAGATATGAAACCAGCCCCTAACAAACCATTCTTTAAGGAAAAAGAAGAATGGGACAATTTTAGAGAAGCAATTGTAGCTGCAAGTTAATCTGAATAATATTAAGAGACATTTAATGATTGTTCAATGGATCACTTGGAGTCCATTGAACAGTTTCTACAAATCGCTAATTACAAAGTCAAGAAAATAATATTTGTAAAAAACATTACATGTGAGATTTTATTGTTGCTTTTTATGATTCATCCAAACTAAGTTTAGGTGATCTGGAGCAAATCATAAAGAGAAGCTTATTCAGAGCCAAAAAAAAATTGACAGCTGAATTCTAAAATATTTTTAAAATGTTACTCCATAAACCCAAAGTCCATCATGTGAAACATTGTATGATTGTGGTCACATAAAGGAGGTACAAATGGATGTGAAGTAAAATATGGTGTGAACTGAGTGGGAAAGGATTTGGTTAGGCTACTAACCAAATGTTAGTCGTTGTTAGCCTACTAACCACTACTACTACTAGTAGCAGTAGACTTGCTTGGTTAGGATTTAGTAACCAAATCTCTTCCGAGGGAAAATGAAAAGCTAGTTTTGTTTAATTAGAAACAAAGCTAAAGAGTTATGGGTAGATGAGCTAGAAAAACCAAAAACCCAACTAAACCCACACACCCTAATGCATGCAAAAAGTAAGATTTTCATTTTAGACTGTAAAAACATAGTATGTTAGAAGCTTCAAGTTCACAACATCAGCACACAAACAATATAAATGTATGGTTTTGTTTGGAGATGGCAAAGAGAGCATTTCTTTATTTTCTCTGAAAAGACATCATGGCTCAGGCTTGTTAAATATTGCAGTGTTTCCCAACCCTGGTCCTCAAGACACACTGACATGCATGTTGGAGATGTTTCCCTGACTGCAATTCAGCAAAAGCCTGTTAATCAGCCATCAACTGAAATCATGTGTGCCGAAGTAGGGAAATGCCTAAAGGATGCAAGACAGTTTTTGACTGAAAAACATGGAAATATTCTTCCTAAGTGGCACATAAAGTGAATATTAGAAGTTTATACTTTTATGTAAAGATGCCATTTATCCATGATGTAAAAACAAGAACTAGATGCTTCTTCAGAAGATCTCGCCCCCACCCTTCCCTAACTATAATTGTGTGTTGGTGTTGTTCCCAAAAACATGAACTAATGAGAAAAGCTGGGGGAAGGGACGGGGAATTTGAAACAGTTTTTTTTTTTTGTAATTCCCCCACAAACAAAGGAACAGAAGAAACGTGGGAAACTAATTAACAGAGTGAAGAAAGCTGAGGACAGACGACTGTTGCTACTTGTGAGAAGCAACAGGCTACGCACAATAGGGACAGTTTTAAGGGTATTGATTGGAATTCATTGTGACAGCATTAAATCAAAACATTTTATCACGATAAGAAATGTATCATGATAATTACAATAAATGCCCACCCCAACTCTACACTGATATCATGTAGACCATTTCTGATTCTCACATCACACCCAATTAAATCACATGATAAGCCAGACTCCTTTCCCAACACACTCTAATAACTGTGCATTCAGAAATGCTTTGTCATGACAGCTAATCAAGTGCTGCATATGCGCATTTGTTACCGCAACCTGTTCTGGTAGTAGAACTTTGCAGCTGCTGATGAATTAGCCCAGCTACTTGGGGAAAAAAAACAAGAAATCAGCACAGACAGGCACAGTGGTCCTGCCGGGTCACTTTCTCACTGCATTCACATTTTTTATTTATTCACCCGCAGCTCCCAATGTCTGCATGACTGGACAGGCCCTGCTAACGACTTCAAATTAGGGTCAGATATTCATCATGGCCCTCAACTGGTATACTGTGTGCAGATATGCATCCGGAGAGCCTCCACTGCGTCTCAGACCCAGTTCCTCTTCCTGTGGTTAAATGGAAAAAACCCCACGAGTTCGCGGTGCCTCTTCGCCGTCAGTTTATCACTCAGGTGAATCTGCACGTGCCGATCCACGCAGCTGACAAATGCAGGGTGGAAACAGCTCAGATGGCAAAAATAATTAATTCATTACAAAACGAAGAAATTTGTCAAATTCCAGATGTGGATTTTCGATTACGGTCGAGCGTCTTTACGATGACGCCTCGGACGCTCGTCTACCCGTTTCCCCCACAGCCTCATATTGACTCTCTCTCACACAAAGACAACGTGTGAGTAATCCTCTTCCCCTCGGAGGATGACTGTCTGCCCCACTGACCGCTCCCTTCCTCCATTATGGATCACTAAGTATCCCTGAGAAAACGCATCGTCCTCACATCAGCAGCAAGTGTGTGGAGAAACCACCTCAACATGTATCTACTCCAAGTTACTCGTGTGTCCTTAGGAAACGATTCCATCGTGAAAAATTGTGGCAAAAGAAATATTTTACATGCAAGCTAAGCATGGAAGTGTTGGTTTACCTGCACAAAGACTGAATACGTCTCGTTGTTGACGGTGTGCGAGTAGTAATACTCTCCATCGTACCACAGGACCTTGCCGATGGGAGCGTTCTCCTTCGTCACGGCAAACATCCACCTCGGATTGCAACATTCTGTCAGCAGATTCCTGTGCAGGAAAGAAGGGAGGATTAGTCTGACCTCTTGATACTTTGGTTTAAACTGTCCCACAAGCAGCTGCAGGAATGATTCATGGTCACAAGCTAAACAGCAAGTTGTCTTGAAGTCGTCGCCGAAAAGATAGTTGCCGAGCTGGAAACCGTTACCATCAGAGAAGCAAGGTTATGCGGTACATCCGATTGGTTAGAATGCACGACTCCAACGCTGACACCAAAGGCTGATCATGATGGAGGTCAGCAAGAAAACAAAAGTACATTTAGGATGTCTTGCAAGATCAGGAAATAATAAAAATGTATGACATAATATTTAATTGAATGATGCTCTGAATGCTGTAGGCATGTTCTTGTTTCATATTCTTCTCATTAAAGTTAGCTGTAGCATTACTTAGATTGTTCATGTAACTCTTCCTCAATTTAAAATATGTATTGACCTTCCCTCTTCTTTTTCCCACTCCAAAAAAACATGATGTGTCGCTTGTAGACTTCTGTATACTGGCAGACATACAGAATATCTATTTAAAGCTCCACACAGAGGCCCAGCACAGGGAGCACATCCTCCTTTATTGGCTGGCCTTCTTTCAGTTTTGGTTCTGTAAACTGACAGAGTTAACTGAGATTAAAGGTTGAAATTTAAAGACTACCAGTCACAAGTTTTAAAACGACCCCCAGTCTTTCCAGATTTCTTTAAAAATTGAAATAAAAGTCCAATGTAGCTTGAAATGTTACAAAGGTAAGTGGTGAACTTCCAAAGGTAAAAAGAAAAAGGTTGAGTTATCCCAAACTGAATAATAATGTACACTTCAGAAATACATAAAAAGGTGGATTAAAGTTTGAAAGCAGGTGCTGATCATTTCCCAAAGATTCAATCGCAAAGAAAGCCAAGAGTAGTTCCCTTTACTGTCAAATGGGCCACAGGAGAAGCGGCACAAAAAAAGCCGAAGACAAACTTCTAGCAGCTTCTGTGTTAGGCAGATCACAGACCAGCGGCTTCAACCACAGCTCCACACATTCTAGTTTCAACATTAAAGAGGGGACATCAAGCAGCTGGTACGACAGGAAGCGAGAGGCTCTCTGAACCAAAAACGGACCCTGGTCCGCTGGTTCCTCCTACAGCAAGACAACAGTCAGGAGGTCCAGGCTGTGACAGAACAATACAGGAAGAAATGACAAGATGAGAACATGAAGTCAGAGCCGCCTTCAGATTTCAACCACATGGAGCCTGTTTGGGGGTGAATTACATGGAAATGTGAAAGCAGAGCAACCTGCAAGTGAAACACATTTATAAGAACGTCTGCCACTAATAAGGGATTTAACTGTCTGAAGAGTATTTGATTTCTATTCTAAGAAAGATAGGAAGAAAGAAAGAAAGAAAGAAAGAAAGAAAGAAAGAAAGAAAGAAAGAAAGAAAGCCACAAGTGTGTTGAACTGTTTTATCTACCAAAGGCGGCCACTTTGACTGATTAAAAAAAAAAAAAAAAAATCAAAGAAATTTTGGTCCTTAACGTAATTCCACAAGTTATTCATTCATTTCAGAGCGAGGTAAATGCAATTAAAAAAGAAAAAATTGGTTCCATTGATTACTGAGAGTGGCAAAAAAATAATTTTGCCATTCATATCTCCCAATATATGTGACGTCCTGTTATCCTTTAGCTCCACTTGAGTCTCCCTCACCAAATGCAATTCGCCACATAGATCATCTCTAACGGTATTTTGAGAGAAACGTGAGCCTGGAACCGACCTGTACAGATCGATGCCCGTCTGGTTCTTCTTCCACGCTGCCCCCAGTCCCAGCACCTCCTCCACCATCTCTTTGTCGCTGGGAAGCCTGTACGCAGGGAAAACGTAGAACCAGCCGAGCACCAGCACGCAGAGAGCGGCCCACACCGACAGCTTCACCCGGCAGCATCGCACCAACATCTTCCCGCTGCGTCTTGCGCCAAAGCAGCAGCAGCAGCAGCAGCAGGAGGAGCCTGTTAAAATCCTCCGGATCAGAGCAGCAGCATCACCCGACGAGGAGCGTGAGCTGCTCGGCTACCCGGTGGTTCGGTCCATGCGTCGGTCTGGAAGTCCGGCTTTGAGTGAGACGGTGAGACGGAGCTCTGATTTACAGGAGAAGCGGCGGCGGCGGCTCACGCGCGGCCGCGGGGCTGTGGCGCAGCGTGTTGAGGGTCTGTGGGAATCCGGCGCTCTGCTGGGTCAGGACCACCATCATCCCAGCCACGGTTATTGTGAGGAGTCAGACGGGCCCCCCGCCCCCCTTCAAGCCCGGGGCTCTGTTGCATCCCGCCCCCACTCCCTCCCTGAGGCCCCGGCTGGAGCCTAAAAAAATGGAGAAGTGTGCGGCGCAGAGGAACCGGGCCGGTTCTCCTTCTGTCTAAAGGACAGCAAACCCCCTCCCGATAGGACAAAGTACTTCTTGTGGGGATGGAGGCGCGTAAAGGCGGACGAAATTGGGAAGGTTGGAGAAAAGAATGTGCCTTTCAAAGTAAAAGCATTGTCTCCGGATTCCAGTTCCGGGCGAGTTTCTTCTTCCTAACGCCACGCACAGATGGAAAACTCATTTCTCTGACGAACTTGCTTAGCAGCCCAGAACAGCAACATTTAGTTTTGTTCTTCACTCAGCCCAGAGCGGGAATTAAAAAAAACAACAAACTTCTATTAGTTTATCCGGAGAAACTACTAGTTACCTTAGGTCATGTTAAGAGAGGAAACATTCTAAAACTTTAAAAACCTTTTGACTCGTTATATCCTCTCTATGCCCGGGTTCAGAAAAATGCTGTGCGCAAAGACTGAGATCACACAGTAATCAGCATTTATTCAAGACAGATGCAAACTATCACCATAAGAACACATCACAAAACCTCAGAAACCTCAGATCACAAACACATGAATTTACCTGAGAAGAGGAAACAGACAAGCAGAAAGCAAGAACATCCTTGGAGAAATTGCAAAGAGCAAAATCTGATTTGTTACTGTGTGTGGAAAGTTTTATCTTCTTTTCTTTAATTTATTCAAATAAGGCGTATCTTTGCTCATCCAACCAGGACCTGTC
>CAEGAF010132574.1:0-11145 GCA_903067075.1 Micropoecilia bifurca
GTAGATTATAGTTTTAGAACATCTGATCTATACTCCAGTTTGGAAGGTGGCGGTAATGCACCTATAAGTTGTTTGCCAACCGCCATTAAATCAAAAGAAGAAGAAGAAGAAGAAGAAGAAGAAGGAAGTAGTTTGGTTTTTTTTTTTTTTGTAAATGCCGCTTTCGGAACCTCAAAGCTCTCCGGATGCCACCGCTCTGGTAGTCGTTTCGAAATAGTATCCAATGGGACCTTTTCTTCTTTGTTTAATTGTGTCATAAAATAAAATAAAACCAAAGTAAAAGTTTTATTTTCATGTTGGAAAAATAAAACAGCTTCAGAACTAAATAATGCATACGTCACAATCCAGTCTGGCTGCTTTGCATATGAAACTAATCACAAAATGGGTTTTTTTTCTGCACTTCAGACAATTTGTAATTTATACAGGTACCACAATGTTTGGTAAAATTGTGTTTGTCTCTCTTCATGATAAATTTCACAATTCATTCATTTATTTAGTTACAAAGTATTTTAATCAAATAGTTATACTTTGTTTTAGCTGTGGGGCTGCACAGTGGCGCAGTTGGTAGCGCTGTTGCCTTGCAGCACTCCAGCTTCCTCCCACAGTCCAAAAACATGACTGTAATAATGAATTAATTGGTCTCTCTAAATCACAGGTGTCAAACTCCAGTCCTGGAGGGTCACTGCCCTGCAACTTTTAGATGTGCCTCTGCTGCACCACACCTGAAAAGAATAATTAGGTCATTAGCAGGCCTCTACTCAAGAAGGAGGTAATTAAGCCATTTCATTCCAGTGTTTTGTACCTGTGGCACATCTAAAAGCTGCAGGACAGGAGACCTTGAGGACTGGAGTTTGTGCATGGTTGTTTCTTCTGCCTGTCTCTGTGTTGCCCTGTGACAGACTGGCCATCTGTCCAGGGTGACCCCTGCCTCTCGCCTGAAACGTTTGGTGGAGATAGACATCAGCACCTCCTGGCCCCACTAGGGACAACGATGTTAGAAAATGGATGGATGGATGGATGGTTTTATTTATGTGTTACTTCCTTCTTGTTGTTTCCTCCACCTTAAAATCACCTTGCGTTATGAATTTCCTCTTTACATTCTTTTGTCTGCTTCTCATTATTCCGCCTTCCTGCGTGCTTCATCATGCAAACGATGGCTGCTGCTGTGAAATGTAAGTAAAATGCAGGTAGGAATAAGCCGAGAGTTTCAATTCAGCTATGGTGCTACTGCACAACTAGAGTTCCTTGACAACAGTTTCTGCAGAATTGAAAATTTATTTCAAAACTAATTGTTACAATTTAAGCAGATCAAGGAATCCTATTAAATAAAACATAATAAAGTAAGTAACTCGATGTTTATGTGATAACAATTCTTCTTTACTTGCTGTTTTCACCATCCTGAGTACATAAGGAGGAATTACTTCCTTTTAGAAGGAAGAAAAATGCAGCATAAACAAACTTAAAAAGAAAAAAAGAAGGATGCAGTAAAGGAAAACAAGACAACACAATCATAAAATACTAATGACTATGTAGAAAAGATATTCCAAAGAAAATTAGGAAAGTCCAAGACATTTGCATATTTCTTTTTACCATGACAGCTTATGTTGCACCTCAAAGTAAGTTTGTATTTCAGTCATGTTTATGGAGTGTTTCACCAATTGAACTTAAATGTATTTCATTAGAATTTTATGTGACAAACCAACACAAATAGTGAACATTTGAGAAGTGAAAGGTAACAGTTTTATAAATGTAAATGATAAAAGTGTGCTGTGAATTTGTATTCAGCCTTCTTTACTCAGATACCCCTAGACTGGCTACAGGTGTGAGCCAATTAGTAAAAAGAGTCCAGGTGAGTTTCAGTTAATCTCAGGTAAATTTAAAAAGAAACATAAACCATTGGTCAAAGATAAAGTTGCAGAGCAGGTATTGATAATAAAACATTATCCCTCCCTAATGAAGAAATAACAATTCTGCTTTTCCTCAGTACTAGAAAGAACTGATGCAAACTGACGAGGAGCACGATGGCGGCACTAAGCATACAGTCAGATGAAATAAACCACATCAAAACATTTTAATGTGAGAAAAAAATGTGCCAGTCAAAATTTAGAAACTGTAAGACTTGAAGTTTGATGTTCACAAACACACTATGTTCAACATGATGAGCTTTCAGCAAAGAAAAAGTCCTTAGAGTTGCAAAACTGTATAGGAGATGTAATGATGGTCTTCACTTTTCTCATTTTACTTGTGAATAAAATCACAATTAGATTAGTTTTTAACTGCTAATAAAACACATGTTTTTATTTTTAATTTAATAAACGGTTAAACAAGTATTACTACTTTTTGTACTGCGTTAGGTGCAGTTGTAGCTCTCAACATTTAACAGCTGCACATGTTGTTTTTAAATCAATTTTTTTAAACTAATTCAATAAATAACTAAAAAAAATCTATCCGATTTCACATTAGCACACACCAGTAATAATAACATCATAATAATAACTACCAGAGAAGGTGGCGCTATCACGTGACTTTGCGAATATAAACAAAGAGTGACATCATCTGTTTACTTGCTCCCAGACCCAACAGCGGAGATAAACAGCCACTACTGCGCGTCTTCAAATGGCCACAGATATGGAAAGACTGGCTTCTTTCGAGGAGGCCTATTACGATCAGTACGATTACTACAACCTGCACGAATACTCCTGCCACGCCGGCGGCAAGGGCAGAACCAAGAGGGAGATCGAGCTGAACACGAACCGCCATTGCCCCGCTGGACACGAGAGGAAGATCGCTGAAAAATATCACAACAGCCAAATGAAGCGCAGAAGAACCAAGAGCGCGTCCTCGTGATGCCTTTGGTTTTTTTCTGGATGTGTATAGGTGAGAATCATAGTAGAAATGATCCCTTCTGGCGATCGAAACAGGGAAGCGATGTGTTGCAGATATTTTGCTGACTAGTCAAGCTGCAGGCCGCATGTCTGAGCTGATCTCTGGCCTTATTTTATGACGAGGCTTATTGGTTAAACATAGTTCTATGTTAATTGTGAAACATCTGCAGACATTCGGGCAACTTAACAGCTTGACATTTAAAAACGTCGTGTTTATATTATGCATAAAGTCTGATTATTGCTCTTGCAGACTCCGAGTTAGACGTCTAATTCAAACACCTGTTTGTCACTGTTTTCCTGCAGACCAGTTGGATTTCTCATGTTGACCATGGCCACGAGTCTCTGCCGTTCCTGATCCAGCAAATGGAGGCCTTGACATTGAGGGCATCAGTCAGGAGACAGCGCTCGGTTCCTAACCTGCCCTGTAACAGGAGCCACGAATCTCATGTTACAGCTGTGCAACAACATTTAGTGTTGAGCTATGTAGGTCAGTTGTGTGTGTGCTTGATTAACTTTGCTGTATAAATATGGCCTGGTCCGTGGGTGACGACGGCGTTACACTGTATTTTAATTAAATAAAAATGTCTTCATTTTAACCTTTCTTTTTGGTTGGTGTATTTTATCTTCCTTTTTTTTCATTGAAGGTAATGTAAAAAGGCTTCTGTGAATGTGAATCTTGAAGTATTGTCTTAATTAAAAGTAAAACATAATTGAATAAATAAATGAATGCTTAATCAGCATTGATTACATGGATTTAAAAAAAATCCAGCACTATACTGAATACAGTCATTAGAGAACAAAATTTAGTTATTAGCATGATTCCAACGGAAATTGAGAAATAATTTCTTCCTAGAACCCTTGACTGGCTCTGGCGTTAATACTCAGTGATTAAAATGAGACAAAAGGTCTAAATATGAATAGTAAGAAGCTCGAATGTTATAAAAATAAGTCGGAGAATCAGTAACACTTGAAATCACAATTATTTTCCCCAACGGAAGTTGATGCTTTTATTGTGAAGGACAATCCTTTCAACCGGAACTACTACTTACTCTGTTACACTGGTCAGCTAAAAACAATAAAACTAGTATTTTTTGTTGTATGTTTAGCTCTGTACCTGCCGGGAAAATGCAGATATGTGGTGTGTGCAACGAACAGACTCCAAAATACAGATGTCCAAGCTGTAAAATACGATAGTAGGTAAACGCGTCAACATGCTTGCAGGATAGCTTATCACGTGTTAGCTGATTTTGTTAGCATAAGTAAAAACACTTAAACATAGTTTATTATAATCTGAGTTTATAAATGTTCGCATATTTCTTTTAACAAAACTTTATATTTTTCTGTTAAATGAAAATAGGCACATATGTAAGAATACTGTGGATAAAAACAAGGTTAAACCTAAGCAGTTTGTGACTTAAAGTATGTAGGTGTTAACATATTATGTCGCCGTTGTTTCTGTTATTTTACCCAATATTTAATGTATCATCGCTCTAATAAATTGAAAAAAGAACATAAAAACTTAAACACATGGTACAGGAGGCGGTTTGGGTCAAACCTAGTTGCGATTAGTCCACCTACTGGCTACTATTGAGCTAGATAAAAAAGTGTGATTGGGCCAGGTCTACTTTTATTCTTTTAATATTCGTTCACAATTATAGGTTCAGGACTAATTTGGAGTAAAATGTATCAGATAATTAACCTTTTTTTTCTCCCCCTATTTCCCTTTGGACCAGGATACTGTGTCTCTGTTAAAGTTTCAATTGAATTTAATTGAATTGTTTCCTTTTTGTCTTGTAATCTTTGCAGTTGTTCGCTTGGCTGTTACAAGAAACACAAAGGTACGGAAGTCTAAATCCTGTAAGTTTTTTTTCAGTGTATTTACATCTGATATTGACAGTTATCTTGTTTTCATAGATTCCTGCCTTCCTGTTGAGAAACCCGCTTCGTCAAATCCTGAATCTAAAGATGCTGCTGGGTCTGGTAATGATTGCAAAGCGCTGATCTTCTTATTCTCTGACATGAATATTAAGCATTTGTTTTACTGTAAAACATTTTTTTTTTAAAACTATTTTGGAAAATGGCTTTACACTTAATCATAATAAATGTGCTACATTAACATTTTTATCCACTTCTACTTTCTTGAAATATTTCCAAGAGATTAATTTTCTCACTAATAAAAAACATATTTTCCACCATTCGTGTTTGATTTATCTTACAGCAGCTGCAGCTCAGTTTTGCAGATGGAGCCAGCATTTTTTTTAAAACTTGCACCATAAATTTTTAGCTGAATTTTATCCATACTCCTGGCCCTTTATTAAACTTATTTGTCTTTACTAAAGAACAGATTTAGAGCACTTTTCTTCTGATGTCTCTTAACCTTTTGGTGTTCGTTTTCTACTTTTAAGCCATATTGCTTTTGAGTTTTCCGTCTCGACTCCTTCAGAGGCTCCAACAACATTTGCCAGAACTGCTAAAGATTAGATATTGTGTTTTTAAGTATAAAGGTAATTTAAACAGCCGGTTAAATTTTTTTTTTCAGGCATTGATGGCGTAGAACTGCAAATTACATTGTGATTCCAGGATTTTCTTCTATACTTTTATCAATGAAAAGCTATGCCATTATACACGATGTATCTTGTGAGGCACGGTTCTCAATGCCTACAAACTGAATATCCCTCCAGAATAACAAAAATATATATTTTTTTTGCACCAGATAATGTCAAATTTATATACGTTTTATGTTTGTTCCTTTAAATTCTCAGTAGAGCCTTTGAGTTTGGACGATCTCCTGCATGAGGACGACATCATCGACAAAGTGCCACCGCAGAGGCTCCAGTTGTTGGGTATTAATCCAGTTTTACGTTTCTGTGTAAACTTAAACACGGCTTGGACAGATGGTAATGTCAGCGTTTTTATTTTGATCGTGCTGCTTTCCTACAGGTCAGTCAACAGAGCTCAGAGATCTTCTCTGCAACCCCCACCTGAGGCAGTTGCTGCGCTCCGTTGACGACGCAGAGAGCAAAGCGTCCGCCATGAAGGCCGCCATGCAGGAACCTCTGTTTGTTGAGTTTGCAGATCGGTGTTTAAAAGTTGTTGAAGGTGAAGACAACGTATTATCTTCTAGTGAGTGATTTATAAAAATTATATGTGCGGCTAGTTTTTGATTTCTTTGTACAATACCAAACATGCTGTATAGCAACTTTTACCTCTCATGACGCTGTATGTAAATAATATTCAAATAAAGGCTCAAGTTTTCATAGATTATTGATTAAACACATATGTGCAAATAATTTATTGACATTTAACAGTTATATACAATATTTTTTACAAATCAACATTAAATTGTGACTTTGTTATTCAAATTTGCATACATAGATCACTTTGTACCTGACAAACAGCTGACTGGACTAAATTATAAATGACATTTTCATGAATCTGCATCTGAATGAAACGAAAAACAACATTTTTACATATTCTGAGTCAAAGCTTTTCATAGCATGCTTTATGCAGGCTAAAGGTTCACTACAGACCAACTACCTTTACCAGACAGAAATCAATAAAAAAACCCTCTTTGGTATATTTTGTCTTACATTTACAGGTAATAAATCTAGAATACAAAAGACTTTGTTTCTAAGAGCAGCAACATTACCACAAATGGTAAATCAAGTTGATCTAGTTCATGCATATAGTGTATTGAAAGAATATAACTTTTCTGCATTTAGCCACAAAGTTCTATGTATTTCATAGAGATTTTCTAAGACAGACCAGGACTATATGCTGCATAAAACTGAATTTGGTTGATAATGATGCATGTAAAAGGTAAGGTAAAGATGTGGAAAAAAGTAGTTTACACAGTACTGTTTCAGGGTGAATATAGATGCAAAACCTTTTCAGAATGTCATTTTGTGTTGGTCTATTACATTACATAGAAGTTTGTGGTTTTAATGCGACAAACTGCACTAAACTATGCAAGTCCCTGTTTTCTGAGCCAAAGCTGTCAATGTTATGTAATGGAAAACATGCCGGAGGTTAAGCATATAAACATATTGCACTTATTTTTATTAAAACTAAATTTTGTAATGCTTAACAGCTACACTGTCAGACAAATTAAGCTCTCACATGCACACAAACGTACAAAAAAAGACTTTGGTCCAAGTGAATTTCATGCAAGTATCTCCTTGTAAATCATATGTTAATGTGCTCTAACTTGAAACACAAATTAAAAAAATTCCAAACGTTTTATTTCCAACATGACTGCTTATTGTTTTGGAATGTAATTTCTTATATGAATCAAATGTAGCTTTTCCAAAAGGCACTCAGTAAGGCCTATTGGGCTCAGACATAATCTCATGCAGGCAGCGGCGCTTTGGCTCTATAAGGTGCGGAAATTGTGCCATCTTCAGTACCTTTTAGGAACTGCAACCACATTTCTGCGGTTTTGTCAAGAAATACTACAATTAAAATAATCATAGTTTACATATTTCAGATATGAATCACACATATAAATATTGCTACAAAAACAATCTCAAATGTATAGATTATTGTGATTTGATGCTGCATTATCCTTCTGTACACGCAAACCTTTACAAATATGGGCATTTTGGCAAAAAAAAAAAAAAAGTTTGATTTAGTGTTCAACAATAGATGCAGAGGAGCATAAAATAGTTTTCTTTTTGTGAAATTAACTAAACCGGTTCAAGTGAAGTCACTATAAAGTCTTCTCCAGCAGGATCTCGTTGAACCCCGTCACGTCGCTCTTCAGGTCCGGCTGCATGTCGGCGTACAGAAGGGGCGAGCGCTGATAGTGCAGCTTCACCGATCCCTGTCGGGAGAAGCAAAACAAAACAGAATTAAAGAATCACGCTGAAATCTAATTGTAAAGAAGGAACCGTGTCCTCACCCTGGGCCGAGCCCGAATGGAGGCGAGACCCTGCTTGTACTGGTTGGTCTCCACCTTGTACTCTCCTCTCCTGGACGGCAGGTTGAGGGAGGTCATCACGGAAATCATCTTCTGGAAGCCCCTGGCCGTCAGGGAGACGGTGACGGAGGGCGCCGAGGCCAGAGCCAGGCCCATGGGCCAGCCGTGCACCGGGACGGGCTCCTGGCAGCTCGAGAGCTGCACCGAGCCCCGCTGCCTGACCGCAGCGCTCAGCGCCGGGCTGTCGTCCGCAGAGACGTCCTCGGCGTCGTCGAGCTCCGCTTCAGCCAAGGAGTTCAACAATGCCTGCCCGAGTATTTACACCGTAAAGTTACGTCTCGTGTCCCAAGGAAAAAAAAAAAAAGATAGAAGAAGCGTGAATGGTGGCGCTCGGTCTCACCCTCCATTTCTTCCAGGTGTTTTGGATCACTGAAGCCGCTCCGTTCCACCTCTGGATCCGCTTCCGGACCAGCCAGGACCTCACAGCTGCACACAGTCAAAAAGACAAGAATGAAATCATAATATAGAGAATAAAGTTAAAATAATATGAGAATACAGATTTAGTTTTATGAGAATTAAATTGTTTTCCTGGTAATATTACAACATTATTCTCATTTTTTTGGATTAACTGATTATTAATTAGGTAGCAAAATTACCTTAATAGGATTTTTTTTTTCTTACAGACTTTGAACCAGATGTGGGATTCTGGGTAAGTTTTTTATTGCATCTTAAATGTATATATTTTTTGGACAGTTTTGGCTCTATTACTGTTCAGAGTATTATTCTCTCAGCAAATGGACTCCAGTTAACAAGTAATCGATTACTAAGTTGGTGACAATTATTTCAATAATCGATTAATGCAATTAATTATTTCAGCCCTAGTTGAGATTCATGAAATCACAGAAATGCTACACGTATTTATCTCAGACTTGGACCGACAGAACATCAGAGAGTAAGACTGCATGTGGCTTGTCCTGGTTCTAAGAGGACAACCTGTCTGGACCTCCGTGTGCCGACACCGTGTGCTCCCGACTCACCGGGTCAGAGTCAGCACTCACAGTGGAATCGAGGCCAGGCAGCTCTGCCTAATTCCTGCCGGCTTCACCTGTCCAGAGCGGCAACCAATTTACCTGCTTGGATTAACGTGGCAGACTGCCGGCGGGCCAGGCGTCGGCGCCGCTGGTGTCGCAGCCAGCAGCACTGAATGGTGAAGGCGCACCGAGTCAGGACCTTCCCTCTGCGATCCTCCAGCAGATCGAGCTGAGAAGAGTTTGGCACATTCTGCATTTCTTTTTTTTTTTTTCATTTAATCACAACAATATTAGAAATAGTGCAGCATTTCTAATATTACAGTAGAAGTACAGTTTATGCATATGTTGTTTGTCTCTGTGGTTTCTCGGTTCTCTTTTTCTCTCTCTTTTATTGCAGGTGTAGAAACAGACTCCCAGGGTGTTTTCTTGTTTTTTTTAAATCCTTCTTCCTGTCTTCTGGTCCTACCTCCCTCTTCACTGACCCATCTCACTTCCATTCTTCTCTTTCTGTTTCCTCTTTGTGTCCAAATAATTTGCAATAAGCCCAAAGTCATTTCTAATAAAGTTATATATCTGGCCTTAATGAAAGAGCAACAAGAAGAAAGAAGGGAAGATATAAGACGTTTTTGTAGGGCATTCAGTGAAAAAGAAAAAGATTTCATTTACGAGTCGCAGCATAAATGCACTTCCGGCTTTTCTTCGTAAAAAGATTAGAAAACCATGCATTATGCGCAACCTTTTGTTGATCTGTTGCAAAAAATCCCAATAAAATAGATTAAATAAATACTGTTGTTACTGACCATTGGCTGGGTGAGGAAGACCTTAGTCTTCCCGCAGTGCACCAACGACCTGCACTGGTCACGCGACACATTATGCTGGAGCGCCACCTGGAGGAGCTTCTCCACCTGCTGCTGAAGAACGTTGGCGCCTTTGGCGTCAGGATCTGAAACACACCAATGAGGAGGAGTAAAGACTAAGTCAGCCCAACAAATAGAAATACCTTTTTTTTTATTTAATTTCAAAGTGGAATATACATGGTGTTCAGCATTACATAATGAAATGGGGGGTGGGAGGAAACCTCACATTTTAAAACAAATAATTTTTTAATTGCTTTTTTAAATAAATAAAAAATATACTTCCTAAAGTGCAACAACGCAGCACTCCTCGTTGAAGGCTTGATAATTTAGAGCAAATTTATAGCAAAAAAATATAATGTCCAGTTAACGATTAATCAATTACTAAATTAGTTGATTATTTCAATAATCGATCTGTCACAATTAATCAGATTGCCCTAAAGGTGAGTGAGTAATGTCAACAAACGAAATATCCAAAATAAAATACAAAGAAAAACAATGAAACGTTTGTGGCTGATAAAACAAATGAATCAGCAGAATGGAAATTATTGAGCTTGTTTCAATTTATTGTGCGATTAATTGACTCGATGCTTATTGCGACAGGCTTAGATGTGCAGCACAGAAAAAAGATGAACATTAGAGGAAAACAAATGCTTCACAGTAAATAAAACTTTACAACCCAAAAGCAAAGACAAAAGTGGTGAGGCGAGCAGAGATGGTGTTTACCTGTAAAGTTCAGAAGATGCTAAAAAGTCTTTCAAACTGAAAAGTCCCAAAGAAAAGTAGAAAAGTGATTTTACTGAGAAGACAAATGAAGGGCAAGAAGAATAAACCTGCAGATCCAGATAGAGGAAATAAAACCATCAGACCTCCCCGATCGACTAGAACCGATTCAATAACGACATAAACTCACCAGCATCCAGACGACTTGATGCTGAACATTTCCCGATTGGTCCATAACGCTGGACGAAGCTTTTCAAAGGGATTCTGTGCAACAAAAATTTAATTAAATCCCCCTAAAGCTAAGAAAAAATCCCGCACTATTAGAGTGTGAGGAGGAGAGCTGCACCTTATTGGAAAGCCTGCAGCGCTGATGTGAATAGTCTCCACGATCCCACAGGCCTCCAGCTGCAAAATAACCTGGCGGAGAAGCATCAGACATGTCAGCTTGGTGAACGTGGGCGGCGATGAGACGACGCAGACATGTGAGCTGATCTGTATTACCTCTCTGTTCTTAAAGGTGAGCGGCTGGCAGTCGGAGTTGGGTTTGATGCAGCGGGTGTAGTGAGGCGCCGTGGTGAGCACGAGCTTCATCAGGTTCTCCAGCGAGTTCTACATCCAAATCACATCAATTTAGCATCTTTTCATCTCAAATCTACATTGTTTTGATACCAGATCAAGTTTTAAGAATTTCTTTCTCACTTTCTTTTCTAAAAAAAAAAATTCTAAATCTATAT
>CAEGAF010132578.1:0-12398 GCA_903067075.1 Micropoecilia bifurca
TTATTATTATTATTATTATTATTATTATTATTATTATTATTATTATTATTATTATTATTATTATTATTATATTTAAATTATTTACAAAAAATCCACCTAGGCTATAATTTTCCTATTTTGATTTTTTGTTGAATACGTGTGAATGTGTGTGGTTGCCCCGCAGGTTATACGGGATTAAATGCGCTAAATGCAATATCGGCTTCAGTAAGAATGACTTCGTCATGAGGGCTCGCTCCAAAGTCTACCACATCGAGTGTTTCCGCTGCGTGGCCTGCAGCAGGCAGCTTATCCCGGGAGATGAGTTCGCTCTGCGGGAAGACGGGTTGTTCTGCCGCGCTGACCATGATGTGGTGGAACGGGCAAGCCTCGGCAGTGGAGATCCGCTCAGTCCGCTGCATCCCGCCAGACCGCTGCAGATGGCAGGTAGAGTCCCGAGGGTATATCCCCACTGAGGGGATATCATCTTGATCTCAGCTATTATTTTTGTCTGCATTGCGTTCCTTAGAAAACAAACACACAACAAAACAAAAAAAAAAAACTAAGTGTGTGCATGTCTGTGTGTGTTTTAGGAGGGCACGGGGGAAGTGTCTCATTCACGCTGTCCAAGTTTGATGTATAGCCTATGCATTGTAAGATGGGTTAAGGGTCCTTCAATCACCGTGAAGCTGCTCCTGATTCTTTCACAGACAAGTGGGTGTGTTTTTGTAGTGCGCAGTGTCTGTAGGTCTGTTTCTTTATGCAATCCACCGTCTGACCAGATCAGGGTGGCTAGATTAGATAAAGCGGAAGCTGGTGTCCGAAATAGGCTGCAAAGTTATCACAGCTGGGGGAGGACGGCACTCCTATGTGGCTGTGGGTCCATATTTTATCTGGGTTGTTGCTGTGCATTCGAGACTTTAATTTTTTGTCCATGGACCCGAAAAATACAGACATGTTGTCTACCTAGTGGATATTTATTCTAAGAAAAAATATTGAGGCTGAACTAAAAAAAAAGAAGAAAAGAAAAATATGTATTTAAAAAAAAACAACAAATACAGATTGTCAAACAATCTCATTTATTTGCTAAATAAAACTATGAACTGAAATCCAAGTTACAGGAGAAGGTTAAGCACTGCTAAATCCGTCGACAAACCCGAATGCTTCTGGATGTTCATCAGACCGATCCGCTAACTTGGCCTAATTTCTCTACTCAATGTTTCCAAACAGCAGAACCAATCTCAGCTCGGCAGCCTGCACTCAGACCCCACGTCCACAAACAGCCAGAGAAAACCACCCGAGTCC
This sequence comes from Micropoecilia bifurca, assembly GCA_903067075.1. NCBI lineage: Eukaryota > Metazoa > Chordata > Actinopteri > Cyprinodontiformes > Poeciliidae > Micropoecilia > Micropoecilia bifurca. The sequence continues at coordinate 1,282 of CAEGAF010132578.1, forward strand.
GGACGGTGCTGAACGAGAAGCAGCTGCATACGCTGCGGACCTGTTACAACGCCAACCCGAGGCCCGACGCCCTGATGAAGGAGCAACTGGTCGAGATGACCGGCCTCAGTCCGCGAGTGATCCGTGTCTGGTTCCAGAACAAGCGGTGCAAGGACAAGAAGAAAAGTCTGCTGATGAAGCAGCTGCAGCAGCAACAACCCAACGACAAGACGGTGAGAGCGCCGACCTGCTGCTGAGCATCACAGGCTCCGGAATGTTAGATTGCTGTAAACTCCCGAAAGAAATCGTTAGTCTTCTCCTGCATCAGGAATGTCAGTATTTAATCCCAGTGCATTCTGATAAGTTAATTAACACCAAGTGGTAAAAGTGATTCATTCAAGAAGTTCATAACTTCATCGGTTTGTGTTGTTCAGCTTATAGTAATTGACAGCACGCACGCACGCACGCACGCACGAATGTGTACGCACCACCCCTCCCCGCACCCTTCCACTTCTTTCCTCAGACACACGTACCCTTGAGATGATGCTGTAGATATGTGCGAGCGCTGACCATGACCCCTCCATGCAGAACATCCAGGGAATGACGGGCACCCCAATGGTTGCGGCCAGTCCGGAGCGACACGACGGCGGCCTCCAGGCCAACCCGGTGGAGGTGCAGAGCTACCAGCCGCCCTGGAAGGTCCTCAGCGACTTCGCCCTGCAAAGCGACATAGACCAGCCGGCTTTCCAACAACTGGTTCGTCAATTTCTGATCACTAATAGAACAATCTCTGAAAGGTTTACAATCCAGGTCGCTTATTTTGGCCTCCAACTTTTTGCACTTTAATATTGACCTACAGTGGTTCCTCTTTTTCTGTTTTGTTTTTGACTTTCGAATATAACAATTTTATGAAAGAACATATTGCTCATTAAATTGCAACTTGACATTTCAAGCCATTTGTTCCTGTAGTTGTTCCCTGTTTGCTCACATCTGATCACTCCGCCGCCTTCAAACATTTTACTTTTTTACTTTTAACTCATGCAGCCAAAAAAGTGATTGTAGCAAAGAGGGCATTCAAATGAGATTTTTTTAATATAGTCTGCATTATACTCCTCCAGCCAGATGATTGTCGGAAACCTCTGCGCGGCTTTAGTTTCCTGCTCGGGATGTGAGCTGTGCCGGCCTCTTTCTGTACATTTAATTGACCGTTTAGGGATGCAGCTGAAATTGAGACACATCATTTATTCAATTTCTGTTGATTTTTGTGTAATGTTTCTATTGGAATTATTTGAAAAGGATCCGAACAGCAGCTGGAATCTGTAGACTGGAAAAATAAAAATCACTGGTTGGTCACTCGTGAGTTTTCACATATTTTCACTTCAGATAATTTTGTTGTACTTTTGGTAAAGTGGGAATTAAATAATCTATTTTTGGCTTACGGAAAAACTTGGGTATTTGCTTAGGAAAGTTGTGATCCTAAAAATGTTGAGGAAATTGAAACGTCTTTAGATTTTCTCTCCCATTCTAAGTGAGTTTAGTTTTGCGCTATTTTCAGCCCAGGTTCCGCTCTGCTCTGTCTAACCGCTGCCTGATGCTTCCTCCAGGTCAGCTTCTCAGAGGGAGGGCCGGGTTCAAACTCGACAGGCAGCGAGGTAGCATCCATGTCCTCCCAGCTTCCCGACACGCCGAACAGCATGGTCTCCAGCCCCATCGAGGCCTGAGGACTGGCTGAACACACAGCCCGACATCCCATTCCTCCTGACTTTGACACTGTGAAGACAATCATGGGATTTACTCCAGCCAACCATCCTAACTTTACCACGGAGTGCAGACGGACGGACATGATGAGCGGTGCTGCCTGCTTTCAGTTGCCAAAAGGAGACAGAGAAAAGGAAGCGGACCTCTGACAGGGAGCGCAATCTAATTCACGTAGGCCTACTTTCGATATGTTCAGCTTTGAATAGAAAACGATGTTTTTTTAACCCGCTTCACCCACACCATCTTTTGGATCCGTCTGATTTCTTCATTTGACTGATTTCCTTTATGACCCAAAGCCTGAGGCATTTTAAACAAGGTATACCTCTAGTTTGTTGTGGGACATTTGTGCGTTAACCTATAGTGTCCGTCCAAGAATAGGCAATTTTTATTTTCCCAAAGACATGTAAATTATTCAGTTAGTTCTCTGCAAGAAACTGTATTGTTTGTTCCCGTGCAACAGAGTTATTTATTATTTATTGCCGACAAATTTGCCACCTTTTGTGTAACTTTCGTAAATGAAGTAAAAAGAAACAAAATGAAATATGTAGTTTGGTTTTTGGACTTTAGTTTACATTTCAGTTTTTATTTATTCTTTAAAATATTTAATATCAAGACAAAAATAAGATTTTTATTGAGTTTTCTATTTACGTAGCCTGTAGTAAGGAAGAAAAAAACCTTGGGTATAAGACTTTGGTCTTATTTAGTTAGTTATCAGGTGTAATGTTGAGAGAACGACAAACAAACTTGCATTTTTTTTCTTACCAACATTTCGAACTTTTGTTTTACGGCACAACACGCTGTCTGTCGTTAACATTATATCCCATATCCACGCCTTTCAGAGTGCAGGTGTTCTTAGGCCTGCGGTTCTGATTTGACCGAGCTCACGTCAGTCGTAGTTCTCCGATGTTTTATACCAAGGATTAGGCTCTTTTTTGTCACCTATTAAAATAAAGACTATATATATAAAAAAAGAAAAAAAGGCACACAGGCAGAAAAATGCAGCACCGTATTGTCGAGAGCCACCATTTTATTAACATTTTACTATTTAAAGGAAATTATTGTGCGCAAGCAAGGGATGCAAGTCAAAAAATGGTCTATGGTTAAAAAAAAGAAAAAAGAAAACACAAGACTAATTTATCATGTGTCCTTTATAACCATGTCCCTGACAAGGTTTTCATTCTAATCTGATTAATCAGCTGGTAATGAGCTTGGAACACTTCTGCTTAACAGTTAGAGATAATTAGTAAAAGGTGGAGGAAGTGAGACTTAATGGAGAGTGTCATGACTTGTAAGTCCAGCTCTGTTACTCTGTTAAAAGTTGATCTGAACATTTCCATGCTGTCCTTTGATCTACACTCAGAGCTTAGTGTTCAGATGAATGCCAGAAGCTACACCTCATTTAATTTATTCATCTTTGTTTTCAGATTTGATCACATTTATAGTCATAAATATGTTTCTTTCAGTTTCTAATATGGTATTGTTAAAAATATGCAAAACATTTAACTCTTTCGTTAAATCAAGAAATTGGTTATATAACCACTTAATTTATCTAAAAGACTTAGTTTCCTTTTGTAGAAGTTAACACGGTCTGTGAAAGCTTGTAAGAAAGATAAAAAGCAGATAATCCAGAAATCCATAAACAAAGAGATGCAGAGTTGTTTCAGTAATTCCTCATCTGGTCTAATATCTATGTTGGGACGGAATTTTCACTTAGCCATTAAATTTCATCTTACCTCACCTACACATCCCCTCAGAGAATTTTTTTTACACCTCAAAGTTAGTTTCACCTGAGCTGTCTGAATCTTTGTTCAAAGGGCATAACTGTGATTGTAGAAGAAAAATTCTATTTTAATATGAAAAGAAAAAAATACCTGTGCTGAAGTTGTATGACATCATCACTGTCTCCTTGTGAAATGTCGTTTTTCTTTGGTGAAACTTGATAAATTCAGCTTGATTTAGGTCATAATTCACATGACCACCAGAGGTTGCTTTTTGAGCAGATACAAACATAAGATCAAACAACTCCACAGGGACCTGAAGGATTTAGGGCTTCCAGGGGTTACCTCAGATTTAACTCCAGGCCTGGATACGATGCCATGGTATTTTACAGCACACCTACCCTGCTGTGGAGCTGGAGAACAGATATCACTAGCTATAAAAAGAACACCTATTGGTGAATCAATGTTCTTGAAAACTGAGTGGTGATGGGGGAAAAAAAAGAAACATTGTGTGTGTGTTATCAGTGAGGTTTTGCAGACCTGGGGAGATAAGGGATATGGGATCCTGGAGGGAGAATCTGCTTTGAAGCCTTGTCCGTGCCGTCAATTATGCTTAAATTATGTTTAAGTGTTTAAGTGTAAACATAATTTAGTAACAGAATAATATAATTGAAACATTTAAGATTTATCACCTGTTTATCAGTTAACTCAGTTGTATGTAGTACTCTTGTAGTTTAGTGTAATCTTTTATTTATTTATTTATTTATGAATTGGAAAGGATACTACATCAAAATCTCCTATGTCTCCTTCATCTGTGTGACATATTAAGCATACTATAGACAAGAAAAAACAAGCAAATACCATAAAATAGACAAAAATAGTAAAGCTCAAATGTAGCTAATTATATTGTATTGGCATTTGACTAATGTACAGTTAAAAAAGCAAGGAAAGAGAAAGCAATATTAAATATGTCTAGCTGCTATTCTTTGTCATGAATGAAATTGCGCCAACCCGCAACATCATGGGAAGAAGGTGGGTGAGGGACTGGGAGGGAGTTCTTTCATTTTAGCTGAGCACATATTATTTGTAATTGTCAGACACTTAAAACATTTGTAAAAGGTCAGAGTGAGCAGAAGGAAGGAGTCAGAAATCAGCAGGTCTGTTTGTGGAAACCTTCTGCCAGTGTGCTGTATCCAAAGTGTCTGTATAAATTGCAACTGTTAAAATCAAAACTTCTTGTAAAAACTATGCTTAACATGCAGATTATAGTTGTGAGCAAATTTTAAAATCAAAATATCAATGTTGCATTTTATCCCAGCAAATGAGGTCTACCCTTTGCTATTACAACAATGTCTAAAAACTTTAGGCTGTTTTTAGCTAAAATAAAGTCTGTAAAAGAAGACTGTTGTGCTTGATGACATCCAAGCATGTTGGATGTAAAATTCACTTTCATCATGAGACTCAGAGTTTTAGAGCAAGTAGGTTCATAATGCAGCTTTATTGTTGTCTATGGAGTGTTCAAAAAATTGTGAACAAGAGAAAACTGATCACATTGTTCCCCTTCCAAAAAGAGACAAATGGCAGCAAAAGAAAATTGAGCTTGGACAATATGGATGACTGCCATTGCACAGGAAGTTAGGATGGAACCCTGATAGTGAAAGTAGATAGTTTGTTTGGAAAAATTGGTGTTTATTGACACAATAGTAATGGGGGTGGATATTTAGCTGTGCCAAACATGCTGCAGAATAACTGTAAACCTGCTTGAAGGTAAAATCGAAACTCCTAATTTGTACCTGTGATATCCAACTGTGCATTGCGCAAGAGCCCAATGACACCAGGCAATCCAGGTAATTACATTCAGTTTACACTGTATAATTGCAGTCACGGTCACAACAGCTATATCTATATTGTGAAAGCCACTGTTGCTCTGCACAGCAGGTTGTGACAACAGATGCTGCCACTGCAGCAGCATAGGTACTTTCCTCCCAGTTTCTATTACCACAGCAAGATGGCCAAGCACCAATCCCAGGATGAGTTGAAGCGTTTGCAACTATTGCTGCAACAAATGACCTGAAGTATTAGCTTTTGCTCATCAGGGTGCAGGACCTGTGCCATGTCAGCAAGCTTTTATTTACAAAGAAGATGTCACAAAGGTATGGAATAAAATATAAATTAGCCTTTTAAATAAACTATTTCAATATGTACCCAAACAACCAATATATAGATACTAAACAACTTCATTTACATGTTTTAGATCAAAAACGTGTTAACTGTTAGTACAATTAATTATTTGTACAAGGATGTTTTACAGTGGAATTATGCTGTTCTCAGTGTAGCATGAGTTCATGGCAGTAGTTCTACTGAACATCAATGACAACAACAGTAGAGTGTTATTTTCTTTTCCCACTTCTCTACACTGGTTGCCAGTGTCCTTATGAATACTGCCCTGGTGAAAAAATTTAATATATTTAGGTGTATTTTAAATACTCTGTATTTTTCTTAAATATATTTTTATTGTGTTGTCAAGTGGATATAATTATTAAGATTATATTAAAAATGTCAAATGAAAACGTTTATAAAACATTCTTCTAATATTCTTTAAAAAAAGTATTTTGGCACACTTTCTGAAGGGATAATTTTCTAAAATATACTTTAAATTTTAATTAAATATATTAGTAAAATTATATTTTGGATAATCTTTTTAAAAATACACCTTGCATGTATTTGTAAAATTGTGTATTTTAAATGTACATTTTAAAAATATGCTACAAATATATACAAACAATACTTTTCTGAAGTTATATTTTTGGCAATATTTTCAAAACAGTTCTTGTATATTAAATGAACCTTAGTAAATTTCAAAATAAATTATTTCAGTAATATTTGTAAATATTTTGTAAAGACATTCTATTTATTTTTCAATTAAACACTTTCAGTGTTTACATGCAAGCTACCTTATGCTAATGAAATATGGGTTATTAAGTGCCTTAATAATCTTTTGCCGTTTTGTTAAAATGACAAAAAATAAATAAACAATCCTTATAGTGGAACGTAACTGTAATATTGTTTAAAACAAAGTAATGCATAATATGTTCATACCTCAATGTCAATAAACATTGACATTTTATTGACAGAGGTTCTTCAGCCAAAGCATAATTGGTCCTTAACAGTATCTTTTGAAGGTATTGCCAGTTTTACATCTTTCTGAATATGATCTGTTTTTATCAGTTCTTTAACTAAAACACAGAAGCTGTCTTTTCAATCCACTTTCAGATATTAATTATATGGCTTCAGTTCACACAACAGAACAGATAATGCACACTTTCTTTTATTTTTTTGAAAACCACCATAAAAATAACTAGTAGAAGAGAAACAGCATCACTGTGAAGCTGGGAAGGAGAAGAAATGCTCTTCAAATTCATAATTTTTACTCACACAATATTGCCTTAAAAGTAGAAAGTAGAAAGCAAAACTAAGTTTAGTTAGTTTTGGTAAATTCAAGGTGAGCTCCTAGTCCAAGATAGATGATAACACAACAGGACAAGAACTGGATGGAATTAAAATTTGGGTCATGAAAGGGGAGAAAGACTGTTGGTGCTGGTGGTAAGTTTGCTTAAAATTCTAAAGATCTTAGTTTAATTATAAACAGTGCAATACATACTGTATAAACAAGAAAGTTTGTTTCAGAAGTAGTAATTTTATCAATTTTATTGTGACTATTATCATAATTATTATAACAATAATTCAACTTGATGTTATAACTGCAGGAGGCTCTGTGTGTTGCGACTTAATATAATTTTCTTCATAAACTTAACCTGGTTTTAATTACTGTAAGCTCAGTATTCCAAAGAACTTTGGATATTGTGAGGCTTTTACTATAACTTATTCATCATTGTTTTTATATTCAACATATTGTTGCGGTCTAAGCAAAAAAAGATGAAAGAGGAAGCCAGAGATCAGGTATTAGAAAACCTAAAGACTTTCTTGTCTCAGAAGAGGCTCTGAACAAACTCTACAACATCTTCATGATTTTTTAAAAAAAAAACGTTTTGTTGGCTCCATTGGCCCCAATTTGAAAGTAGTCCGACAGGAAAGAGGGCAATGAGAGGGGGGTGAAGACATACAGCAAACGTTCCCAGGTCGGGATTCAAACCCGCGATCACTGCCACCAGGACCAAGGCCTCCATACATGGGTATCCACCCACCGCTACATTTTAACAGCAAAAACTGGTGTTTCTGACACCACAAAGTGCTTATAAACATGTCTTGATTTGAAAATAATTGAACAAAATTTAAGAAGCAGAAGAAACAAGTCTGAGATGAATGGTGCTTTAAGAAATGGCACATTGTCTTGCTTAAGGTTGCCAATAGAAGATGGGTACACTGTGGTCATAAAGGGATTGACATGGTCAGCAACAATACTCAGGTAGGTTGTGGTGTTGACACAATGCTGAATTGGAACTAATGAGTCCAAAGTGTGCCAAGAAAATATCCCCCACAGCATTGCTTCACCACCCCAAGCCTGAACTCTTGATACAAGGCAGATGGATCCATGCTTTCATGCTGTTGATACCAAATTTTGACCCTATTGAATGTCACAGCAGAAATCGAGACTCATCAGACCAGGGAATGTTTTTCCAATCGTCTATTGTCCAATTTTGGTGAACTTGTGTGAATTGTAGCCTCTGTTTCCTGTTCTTAGCTGATAGGAGCAAAGAACCTGGTGTGGTGTTCTGCTGCTGTAGTCCATCCGTCTCAAGGTTCAATGTGTTGTGCATGCAGAGATGCTCTTCTGCATACCTCAGTTGCAACGAGTTGTTATTTGAGTTACTGTTGCAGTTGAGCTCAAACCAGTCTGGCCATTCTCCTCTGACCTCTGATATACTTGTGCCACAGAACTGCTGCTCACTGAATATTTTCTCTGCTTCGGACCATTGTCTGTAAACCCTTGAAAATCCCAGTAGATAGGCAGTTTCTGAAATACTCAGACCAGCCCATCTGGCACAGAAAACCATGCCATGTTTAAAGTCTCTTAAATCACCTTTCTCCTCCATTCTGATGCTCGGTTTGATCTGCAGTATATCATCTTGACCATGTCTACATGCCTAAATGCATTGAGTTGCAGTCATGCAACTCAATGCATGACTGATTCAATAGTTGCATTAATGACTGATATTTGCAACAAGACTGATTCAATATTTGCATTAATGAGCAGTTGGACAGGTGTACCTAATGAAGTGGTCAGTGAGTGCATTTAAAATATTAAAAAGTATGGAATTATGCACCGTATTTAGTCAAATGTAATTAGTAGGTTGTGTCAAAGTCTGGTATTAAGCTAAATTTGCTGGATTTGCATTTTAGCTAATAATATATATAAATTAAAATAAAAAAAATATTTCATGAAGAATGCATTGTACATTTTTTGTTAGTTCATATTTTGACTTTAATAATAGTAATATGACATGAAAAAAATTAATGTATCTCTGCTGCCGTTCAAATTGTAACGTTCTTGAATTGCACCCAAAATAATTCTAAGAGCTTTAAACTGGTCCAAGGGTGCAGCTAAGCAGCCCCTCATTTAGAAGCATAGCCAAACATAAATGTGTTTTACGTTTTTGCATCATTTTGTGTGCTTTCAACCTCCAAGATGCTCTTCTGTCTGATCAGAGTCCAGTGAAGTTGAGCTGTGTTGTTGTTTTTGGCAGATTGTACAATTCCCTAATTCACTATGTGCTGTTTAGGTTTGTCACACAGATACTGCTGCCCAAAAAATGATGTCAAAGAAGTAAACTAATTTCCAGGCAATGACATTGGCAGTAATATGTTTGACTTGTTACCTCCAAAGTTGGAATTAGTCACAAGCATAGTTACAAACCATAGAATGGTCCGCAACCATTCAATTTATCTCAGTAACACAAAGAATTTGCTTCCACAATATTTAAGGGAATATAAAGAGCAGTTCTCTGTTCTCTGTCTGCTGGCCACTGCTTACAGACACCTGTAAAGCCATCTGAGGACACACATGCACACACACATGCACGAACACACAGCCCCCTGTGGCACTCCTGCTCTGCTGATAAGCCATTCTTTTGTGGCACTCCTCAGTCAGACTAACTGTTGGGTTCCTGACAGGAATGAGAATCCAGGCAATTCCAAAAACTCTCAAGCAGTAGTAGAAGCCAAAGCGTTAAACACATTCGAGAACACAATCCACACTATACTTTTGACCTTATGCTGAATAAATTAAAAGCTGTTGAAGTCTAACCCAGATTAAAAGCAAAGTGCTTGACTGAGTTGTTCTTTTATTGCTTTGTTGAACATCTTGTGATCTTTCATGAACTGGAATGTTGAACTAGCTGTGTGGAAGATGAAAGTTTGTCAGGACTGAAGAAGGTCAAAATGACTTCCTTGACATTGAAGACTCCTTCTGACTCAGGGTAAGGAACATAAAATGATTCAGCATGTTTGGCCTAGGGCACCTTTAATTTATTGTGTCTCTACTGTTCTCTTATTATTTTGGGAAAACAGATGTTCTTCTTCTCAAGATGTTTCATCTCACTGGTGAATTAAAGCTTTTCACTATCAGTGATTCTTACTGAGGGAAGCATTTTGCTGTCTCTTCATTTTAATTAATGTCAATTAATCGCATTTCACTTAGTCTAGTGCATATCAAGGTATTTTATATTTAAAAAGGATCAAGTAAATTTTTAAGCATTCATAAAATATAAATTTTCTATCTTGGAAAATATACATTTTGTATCACAAATATTAATCCTAGACTCATTTTTAAGTAGAGACAGTGTTCTATGCAATATGGATGACCACTGCTGTCTTTCTGCTCTGTCTGCATTCGTCTCAAAAACAAGAACTGTTGTGTTAGAAACATGTTCATGCACTCTAAAAAATGTTTTTTGGGCTTAAGTTCATCTTATGGACTTATTTACGTTAATTTAACTTAATTCTTTTGCTTTTGCTATGACAACTTACCTTTTTGTGTTCATTTAACTCAAAACTTAAACTAAAAAGTTGAACCAACTTAACTGAATTGCTTCCATAGGTAACAAGCAATTAAATTAAGTTTATCCAACTTAATTTATTAAGTTTAACCAATTCAATATATCCAACTTATAATCCGTAAAACTTAATTCAATTGCTTGTTACCCATAGAAGCAATTCAATTAAAGTGGTTAAACTTTTTCTTTTTGGAGAAAAAGTTGGCCTGTCAGGTTTGTGACTCCAGAGTTTTGCTTTCTGGCTCCATCATTTTCATGTTTACAGTGTATCTGCAGATTTATGGCCTTTTATTCTAACAGAAATGTTTTTCAGTGTATAACCACCATCTGATCACAGCTCCTGATCGGTTCCGGGTATTTTTTTGCAGTGTTGTGGTACTCGTATCCGGTCTTGGTCTTGAGACCGGTCTCGAGACCATTTCTTGATGGTCTCGGTCTCGTCTCGGACTCGACCACATTTGGTCTCGGTCTTGTCTCAGTCTCGGGCGCTGAGGACTCGGCATTTTATTTCAAGACCGGTCAAGACCGGTCTTGAAATAAGACCGGTGTTTAGTGTTTAGTGCAGTCTTCTGCACTAAACATGCAGCAGACTGTCCAGTTTATTTGTTAACATCTTTGTTTTCAGTGGATGCAAAACGCACCGATAAAA
>CAEGAF010132591.1:0-14811 GCA_903067075.1 Micropoecilia bifurca
TATACTTGATCAAACAGAATAGATTAGACATAAGTCTAATGAATTTATTAAAAAGAACTGCAGGTTATAACCTCAATTCTTCCCCAACTCAAAACTGCAGATTTGATCTGAATCTTTTCTTCTGCATCACAAACAGATTTTAAATCTTACCAGTTTATTTCAACAAACCAGCAGAAATCTGACTGACTCAGAGTTTTATTTTGTATGTTTATATGTTTATAATGTTCATATTTCTAACAGTCGGTAAAATGAATAAATCTATATTCTTGCCTGAGGACTGAAATTCCCAATGATCTTTTTGTTTTTTGAACTCTTTCATTCGTTAAAATTAGCGATGGAGATTTTTAAACAGGAACATTAACTCTTACCTTAAGTCTTTAGAAAACAGTTATAAAATATGTAATGATCTAAAACTGAATAAAAATAATTTAAGAAAAAAATTTCACCTTAGTTATGACCTTAGTTTCTTGTTTTTGATGACAATCTGTCCATAATTAATGTCCTCTGTTCTCACTGCAGAGTAAACGGCAGCTGTATCCATTTCTGATCATAATAAAAAGAAGAAATGGTTCATTTATGTTACAAACATACAGAAATACAGATAAGTATAAGTAAGCACCCTCTGGTCTAAGCCTTTAGTTTGCAGTGTTTGTGCTTTAAATGTAACAAATTAAGAACACTATGCAGCTGTTCAACCCACTGGACATTCTGTTAAATTCCTCGGTAGCCACTTTGAGCTGGTTTTTACTTAAAAACAGAACAACAGAGCCTTTTATCTCCAGGCTTTCACGATTATTTCAATAATCGATTCATTGCAATTAATCTGGTTCATTGTTTCAGACTTGGCTTCAAATCACATGAGTCAAGAAACAGGGACCTTAACAGAACTCTGTAAACATGCGGAGTCAGCCATTTTAAGATTAAGACACACCTGATCAGGTGCATATTTGTATTTAAAAGCTCCAGGATAATCAGTCTTGAGCAGTAATGTTTTTGTTTTCTCCACAAAATAAGTGCCCTCAATTAGAAGAACTCAGTGTTTGCTGAAGTAAACATGGAGGCTAACGGTGGAGCTTAGCTTATATATTTGAAGTTGTTATCCGGCTGGATCATCATATTAAACACTTAATCCTCATATAGTTGTCATGGTTGCTGTTTTTCTTCCCACTTGCGTGTGTCAGGATTCAAAATAGTGAGATTTGTTGAGAAACATTGATGTTCAGTTCGGATGAATGAGACCTGGACGTTATGGTCGCTTTTGAATCGGATACGTATCGGATATGAGTCACATTGGAAAAAGAATCCGACCTGAGCTGTTCACACTGCCATGAAAAGATCAGAAACAGGTCGCATTACGTCAAAAAAATCAGAATTGGGTCACTTCAGACTGCAGTGTGAACGCAGCCACTAGTACTGAGATTATGTTACTGAAATTAAAGACAATGTTATTTAAAGGCTTTTTAAATAACCAGTTTCATGTAATCTGATACTGACACTCAGTCTAACCTGGATGATTGTAATTAACATCGATAGTTGGACTATATTTAGAAGGGGCTTCTGAAGCATAATCATTACTTCTCACCTCAGCTGTACTCAGAGCATGTGACACCACACGCTAGTTACCATAGCAACATCGCTTCGGTTACAATGGGTTTACTTTTGCCCATGTATTCTGGCGGGATATTGGTCCAGCTTTTCCTTCTGCGTCATGCTGGTGACGCGGTCCTTCAGGAAGCGGAGGCCTCGCACCCAGCGCTGGGCCTCCTCAGCGGTGGGGCACTTCAGGTCCAGGCTCTTCCTGGATCCCTTGAAGATCACCGTGAAGCACTGGTCCTCCGGCACCGTCTCCGACAGCCGCCGCAGGGCGTCCGACTGGCAGCCTTCGCGCACGCAGTCCACCTCCATCACTGCAACTGGAGGGGGAAGCAGAGGCAAGAGTTTTTGGCTCGTTCTCATGCGTAAAGCAGAGGATTGCAACAGAGGTCGGGTTGTAAATCCTAGCAAAGCAAACAGATTGTAAAGGTGCGGGTTGTGAAATCTAAGTCAGATGCTAAGGTAAAGGTAATTTTATTTATATCACACATTTTCAGCAACAAGGCAATACAAAGTGCTTTACAGGAATTAAAAGGAAATACCAACAAAATAACAAACCAAAGGAAAGAGCAAAAGTAAAAAAAGCTAATAATGTTGATCCAAAGTAAATAAACTAGGTAGTAGATAAAAAGCAGGGTTGGTACCAGAACCTCATCCAGTTCAGCTTATCCAGTGTCTACCCTCATCCTCATCCAGTTCAGCTTGCCTACCTTAAATAATAGTTTAAGAAAAATATTGAGATATTTAAACTCCTTATTTTCTATGTGTATTTGGATTGTTATACTTTAAAACCATTAAATTCATCTTGCCTTGTTGCTGCAGCACCAGATGAAACCACAGCAGCTGCTGCACTGTGGTTTCTGGTCAATGCAGCAGCTGGTTTCTGGGTTTTTGGCCTGTAGGTGTTGCAACATGAAAGATGTGCTGTTGGTGAACAACACTTGACTTCCTGTGGTTAATCAAGTCAAAGTGCTGCCATTCATGAGAACGTGCTCTTTTTGGCCGAACTGTCTCTTCCTCCATCTGACTCATTATCTAAACTCAGACTCTCTCAGACTCACATCCAGGCACACAGACACTCAGCTCCACCCTGCTGAAAAAAATTGATACTTAACTATATTCTAAATATACTGTATTTTCTGAAGTGCATTTTTAGTATGTTATCAAGTGGGAATACTTATTAAGATTATACTAAAAGAGTTTTTAGTATTTGCTTTAAACATATTTTTGGTACATTTTCTGAAAGTATCTATTTTTCTAAGATATACTTTAAATTCTAATACTAAAGTTATACTTTGGATAATGATTTTAAGATACATACTGCATGTATCTGTGTAAATGTACATTTTAAACAACACTTTTCTGAAGTTGTACTTTTGGTAGTATTTTTAAATAGGTTTATTTTTGTAAACCTTAATAAATCTAAATACATTCCAATAATATTTGTAAGTACATTGTAAATAGTGTCTAATAATTAGACTAATTACAATGAAACACATTAAGAGTTTACATCTTTATGTCATCAAAGTATGCTAGAGCTATAAATGTAGATCAGTTATTTTTTCTGTGATCAGTTTCTCATCATTCTGGTTTCTTCTTTTCTCACTGAGGAATAAACTGCAGCTGGATCAGAACCTGCATGAAACAGAAACAATATTAGATTAACAGCATTAAAAAACGTCGTTCTGAAGCTTCATGAAGAGTTTAGTTTTGCTAATGCCTCTGCAGCTGATGCTAAATATAATTCATGGGTGTGAAACCAGAACGTACCTGAGCTGAATGACTTTTTACCACAAAGTAGAAAATAAACGGATTGGACAAAATGACCAAAAGACCAAAACCACAGAGACGCTTCAGTCTGCTGGGCTCAGCAGGGGGGAGACGACATGTTAGAGTCGCATGAGGAAAGAGAAAATAAAATAAAAATATAAATACTTAGCTACCATTGAGGCAGTTTGGTACATGTAGAAGAAAGCAGCAGGATGAGGACTTTAATATTTTAAAACTTTGTATAGTAGTAACTATACTTGATCAAACAGAATAGATTAGACATAAGTCTAATGAATTTATTAAAAAGAACTGCAGGTTATAACCTCAATTCTTCCCCAACTCAAAACTGCAGATTTGATCTGAATCTTTTCTTCTGCATCACAAACAGATTTTAAATCTTACCAGTTTATTTCAACAAACCAGCAGAAATCTGACTGACTCAGAGTTTTATTTTGTATGTTTATATGTTTATAATGTTCATATTTCTAACAGTCGGTAAAATGAATAAATCTATATTCTTGCCTGAGGACTGAAATTCCCAATGATCTTTTTGTTTTTTGAACTCTTTCATTCGTTAAAATTAGCGATGGAGATTTTTAAACAGGAACATTAACTCTTACCTTAAGTCTTTAGAAAACAGTTATAAAATATGTAATGATCTAAAACTGAATAAAAATAATTTAAGAAAAAAATTTCACCTTAGTTATGACCTTAGTTTCTTGTTTTTGATGACAATCTGTCCATAATTAATGTCCTCTGTTCTCACTGCAGAGTAAACGGCAGCTGTATCCATTTCTGATCATAATAAAAAGAAGAAATGGTTCATTTATGTTACAAACATACAGAAATACAGATAAGTATAAGTAAGCACCCTCTGGTCTAAGCCTTTAGTTTGCAGTGTTTGTGCTTTAAATGTAACAAATTAAGAACACTATGCAGCTGTTCAACCCACTGGACATTCTGTTAAATTCCTCGGTAGCCACTTTGAGCTGGTTTTTACTTAAAAACAGAACAACAGAGCCTTTTATCTCCAGGCTTGTCACAATATATCATCTAATCAACTATGAATCATTTTCATTATTTATAGTTTTTCTCTTTTCTCTCTCTCTTTCAACCAAAAACTGGGTAAAGAAAGTCTTCAGTTTTGTTCCTTTTTCTCAATTATCCCTTTTTTTGAAAGACAGAGTTCATGATTCATTTTATTCATTGTTTCTGTTTGCTTATCTCTTCCAGTTCCAGTGTTAAATGTTCATTTAAATTGAAAGTGTTCTTGCATTATTTCACCATTACCAGTATATTACTTGAAAATGATCTCAAAACAACAATAGTATCGTTTATCACAATAACTTCTGGGACAATATGACATCCAGTAAAACTTGTTACCACTACAAAGCTTTTCATCGCTGGACTCTATTAGTTTCTTGATCACAATTAACTTTTGCTGAAGCAGCAGGGGATTTTCTAAGAGGTGTAAATCTCACATTTAAGAAGAGTCCACAAGCTCTTAATGAGATTTCAGCGAGGAGAGGAAGGGCCCGGTTCGTTAGTCGGTCATCTTTAGGACCTTTACGAGCCTCTGGCAATCCAACAACACACTTATGGATGTTTACAGGATGAAGCCTTTGAATTATAAAAAGTAGGTAAATTACTTGGACTCTTCAAACACTGATCCTAATCTGCAAATGTCATTTTTAAAGAGTAATAATTCAGCTACTTCTAGAAGGTGGCTCCAGAAAAGCTATAGCCCTCTGAATGCAAAAAGTTCATTTTAATACAGCAGAGCAGCAAACACACATGTTAATAGTGTGCAAAACCTTTTTAACTGAAGGCATAAAATGATTTCCTCACATTCACTGTTGACTAAATGCCTTTTTGTGTATGTTTATGTCCAAAAAATAGTCAACAGATTAGTCCTATGCTGCACTGATGTCAAGTCAAGCAGAAAGCGCCGGGCTTTTCAATTTCAGGCAATAAAATATTTGCTTTCTTTTTTAAAAACAGAATGAATGAGCTTGTTTGCATCTTTTAAAGCATGTCTAATAAATGTGGTTAAATAAAAAATCTACTAAATATGGCAATTATTTGAGTGATTAATCAATTAATTGTCAGAATAACCAGCTACAAAAATAATTGTTGGTTCCAACTCTACCAAAAAGTAGAGCCAGAACTGCTTTGAATGGTTTTGATCTTATTTGTGTTTTAAAACGGCCTAGTCAAAGTCTAGGTCTGTATCCTACTGAGAAATGAAAAATTAAAGGAATTTGAGCTGTGCTGCACAGAAGAATGGAGAGGGGGATTTTAAACTGGCACAGACACACCAGTTCACACAACTGAGTTTTGCTGAGTTAAACACAAACATGTCATTCAGCTCAGAGGCTGCTGTGTTTCTGCACCAAGAAGCCCACAGTCTGTTGTGCAACAAGCACAGTCTGCACTCACAATTGCCTCATTCTCTCATTAAAGCCATAAAAGCCTCTCTCTCTCCACTTCTTCGAAATTCCTCTTGTGGTTTTTTTCTTGTGGTTATCCCACATACGTGGCAGAAGTGACATACATGTTTTTGTGTTTGGAGACCAACTGGAGAACATTCAGGAAGTGGCCTGGAAGCTGGATCGTTAGACACAACAGTCCATACCTGCAGGTATCAGTCAAAAATGAAAAGTGCAACAAAAAAAAATCCAGAAGCAAAGCAAATCCAGATTTGATCTTCGGCAGTCGTCAAAGGGAGTCATTATCAGAGTCAATCAGCTGAAGTGGTTAGTCTGGTCTCATGTAGCGTTGTTGTCATCGCCGGAGGGAGTGTAGCAATCTGAATGCTTCTATTTTTAGCTGCAACACAATCAAGAAGGCCTTCACCACGAGTTCAACCTGAGTCTGCCCACTTCTTCTCCGCCCTGCAGGCCTCTCAGAGGTCCAGCCTCCACATAAACCCAGCAGCAGCAGCAAAAGACACAAAGGTCGGGCAATAAAAAAAACCAGCAGGGAACTGAGCAGTAAATCTTCAGGAAATTGAAAATATGGTAACTTTGGGTGCATCAAATGTAAAAAAAAAAAGTTAGATACAAGTTCAGTTTGTGTAATGCTCACACACCAGCCACACAGTATACATATGTTGTACAGGCCTTTAAGAAAACGTGTTTTACTCATTAACCAGGTCAGAGATTAGCAAACAATTCAGATTTATAAAGTCATAAAAAGCGCTCCATTCATATTTTGCTCATGTGATGCAATGGTGACAAGTAAATGATTAAGTCAATGCATCTGGACTGAAATAGATCAGCATTATGTCCAAATTTACTACAGTTGGACAAGCGGGAAGATTAAATTATGTCGATTCTATATTGTAAAGTTTGTGATACTTGTGAAAATAAAAGAAAAATAGCATTTAAGTAGCTTAGACTCAAAGAAATTAAATATGTCGATTTTTATATTCAGTCAGGAGGTTGAAAAACAACATGTGATGTGGTAATTAAAAAAAGCATGTGATTTCTATATAAAACAATGTAAAAACAAATGTATTAACCAAGCATTACCAGGTTTTCATAAATTGGAAAAGTGACATATGGAAAAACAATAAGAAATTTGAATGTTTTCCATTTTTTTATGCTTTGAGTATGTATGTTTCACTTGTCTTATATGTTTTTGATTTCTTTCAACGTCTTTTTGATCATTTTGTTGTGAAAATAATCTTAAATGTTCATTTAAAATAATTGTTAACGGCCCTTTTAGGTACTCCAGATTATCTGTGTTTGCTGTGAGTGTCCCCATCAAATAAACAATAAATAAAAATAAATATTCTTCACAGTTTCAGCACTACAATATATTTTAAGGCACACAGTTTCTGTTCAGGTGACATTTTCCTCCTACAGATCAACAGTCAATGTTTGTTGTTTAAATAAAGCAACTAAATTGGTGTGCCTGCTGAGGGAGTTCAGAGAATCATGACTTCAGTTTATTCAGAGAAAAACTGTGATTCACCTGCACAAGTTTTAACGTGTCACTACTCTGCAATCCTAAATTTGATTCAGGTCAAACTCTCCACAAGCAACACCAACTCACTCTATCAGCTTATTTATCAACTTTCTTCAAAAAGAAGATGACTAAGCAATTACATTTGTCTATGAATTCATGTTCTAGTAAGGAGAATACTAAGAACACACTGAAACAGGTTGTGAATCAAGTCTAACCTCTTGGGTTTGTGAGCTGAAAACAGATGGGTGGCTGAGATTTGACCGACACATGAAGTTTCTGCACAGATTTCCAGTTGAAAATCTTTTGCCTCATTCCTGAATTATTTAACCCTTTTCTTCCATGCTGGAAAAAGGCAAAAGTGTAAATCACTTGTTTTGCAAGTTGATATTTGAAGAATGCTGCATGAGGCAGGAGCCGTACTTCCATAAAATGAGAAAAATCGAAATTATCAAAATAAATGTCCTTAATGCAAACACACAAATTTCTAATAAAGGTTACCTCATATCTGGTCTAACTGTTTACGTCTGTCACTACCTTTATTGACTTGTCACTTGTATATTTTTTGACATTAGCAGAATATAGACAAAGATTTGCACACATTTGTAATAAAAACACTCGTAGTGGTTTGGATAATGTTCCAGTTTCCTTTCTTCTCCTTCCCAGGGACTATATTTGTTCCTGGACATGCTAAATCCTAAGAGTCCATTTTCCTCCACTTCCTGTTAGGTCATATATCCAATTTCTAACTTGATTATCGGTTCCGGTGAGACTCACATGTCTGCTGGGATTTGCCTTTGCGGGAGCTTTTGGTCTCACACCACACGGTGAGTCCGTCCTCCAGCAGCTGCAGGCTGCGGCTCTTCTGCCACCTCAGAGAGCGAACTTTTACCATGCTGCAGCCCTGCATCATCACACGGATGTCCTCATTGTCCAAAATCCCTGCAGACAGTAGAAAAATGACAAATAGTATTCAAACATTTTTGTTTTTTGTGAAGATAAATCATTTCTCTAAGGTTATGAGCAGAACATTTGCTCCATTTACTCTGATTCAACAGATACTTAAGCATGAAACTATAATCACCACTTTTCTGCTTACACTGCAAACATTCAGCTTGTGTTTTATACACAAACCCTGTGTGGAGCCTGTAGATCAGTGTTTACTGGGGGACGAGTCTGAAAGGTGAACGTCATGCTTTATGAAAGTACATGTCCATAAAACGTTTCCCTTATTTTGATACACTTTTCTACTGATGATGTGTAAATCTATTAAAACTTAGTAGCAAGTCCGGTCCAAAGTTTCCAGAAGTCAGACTGAGATCAAAACAAGAATTTATACAAATGTTTCCTAAACCTCATTCCAAAGGTTCAAAGATACACACAAGTTTCAGTGTCTAGGTCAATGCAGTTGAAGTTGAATACAAACTCCAAAGTACAAGCTTTAGTTTTTTATTGACGATTTTTGACAGTGAATTTCTTCAATGAGCTTTTTCAAACCTTCTGCTGCTTTCTAGATGAGCTGTGTCTTTAACTAGACGAAGGCAAAGAATGTAAATAGGTAATATTTCAGACATTCAGGTGCAAAACTTGTTTAATACAAAACCAGGAAACTCCAGCTAATTACTGTGCATTAATACAGAGCTGTGAGCTCCATATAGCGCACATTTGTATGACAACAGCAAATGCCAGATGAGATGAAAAGAAGAAATTTTGATTTCTTTTATCATTCACTAACTCACAATTTCCAAAACAACAGTTAAAAATACCTGAAATGTAAATTTTTCACCAATATTTGCTAAAGAAACAGGAAAAAGACAGGAGTGGGAACTATTTCCCAGAATGCTTAGCATTTGTATCCTGAGATGGAAGTGCATTACATTGATCTGACTTTGGGTTTTATTAAGGCAGATGTTTGTTTTAATGCACCTTGTCCTGTTCACACCATGAGCAGAATTTATTGTCATGTTTAATAAAATTCATTATCAGATCAGAAATTTAATTCATGCAATTTGAAACAAAAAGTTAAATTATTCTAAAGTAAAATAAGAAGTACTTTTAACCAGGTGAGGCCAGGTCTTTCTTGCTCATTGTGAAATAATTATTTGTTTTAAATCGCACCAGTGAGTTCAAAACTCAAACAATGCCTGCAAACTTGTTCAGCTTCATGAACTTTCATTTCTGAGTTAAAAACAAAACTATTTTCTTGTGGACTTGAATTGCATTTTCATCTTCAAATTTTTAACAGAGCTGCAATATTACAGCTGCAAAAGATTTGATGTCTCACGTGACAACTTGTGAATATCATTAAGAACCCGGCTTTTCTTTAAACTCTGTGTCTTATCTGCGTTTTTCAGAGTGTGCAGCAAATTCAACCCCCTGTTTAAACATCCATGGTCTCCTCCCCCAAGGACTCTGACCTGCATCCTGGGGTCTGTCTGTGTTTTCTGCTCTGCTGCTCCACACCTGTGGAACATCCTGCTTTTACAAACAACCCAAAGTCCCTGGAAAGGGGAATAAAAACCTTGCTTTTTAAGAGACATTTTAACCTTTAGATCCTCTGTGCTTTTATGCTTTTATTACCTTTTTACAGGTGAGATTTGATCTGATATGCCTCCAGATTGCTTTTACTCACTTATGTAGCATTTTGACATTGTGAACGGTTTGATAAATAAAATCCATTCTTCATCCTTGACCTGTCCGCTGTGTGTTTTTTGGTTGTTTTTCTGGTCTCTAATTTTCTCCAACAAACCTTTGAGGCATTCACAGAAAAGCTGAGATTAAATTACACACAACAGGTGCGCTCTATTTACTGAACACGAAGCTCTGAATACAACCGAATCGGGAAAGTCCCACACATACTGAGAACCACTGCTGAAAACAAAATAAATAAATAAAATTAAAATAAACATAACAATGATCTCCAATACTTCTCACTTCTATAGTGACCATGTCAATGTCAGACTTAAACCAATTTGAGAAGCAGTGGTTTGACCTTCTGCAGAGACGTCTGGACAAATTTCCATAAAGCTGGAAAAGATTTACTTCCAGTTATCACAAAATCTTGATGGTAGTTGTTGCCACTTTTCACTTTGGAGTTTTATTAGCTAGTTGTTTCCACATAAGGTATTTTCTGAAAGAACTTAAAGAAAAAGTTAATATTTATTTTTACTCATCAAATCCAACCTTCGTTACAGTAACATCCAAACTGGGTAGTGTTATCATGCCATAACTCTTCTATTTTCAGCAAACTACCACATTTTGTTGCTAACAAAAGGATATTTTGTACAAATGTGTTCATAGATCAAGATAAAATACATTATAGTATCAGATATTTTTTTATTATAAAAATACTCCAGAAAATGTTTTTTTCTTTTCATCTGAACCTTGTTTGTAGTAAAGGCAAGTGAGGTTGATTAGCAGGTCTTCTCAGGA
Source organism: Micropoecilia bifurca (assembly GCA_903067075.1). NCBI lineage: Eukaryota > Metazoa > Chordata > Actinopteri > Cyprinodontiformes > Poeciliidae > Micropoecilia > Micropoecilia bifurca. The sequence continues at coordinate 10,765 of CAEGAF010132591.1, forward strand.
CGTGATGCTGTCCAGAGACGGTCATACAGCAAGTCTTCAGTCAGAGGCCTCTTCAAATTTGTTGCAAAACTGACTGCTACCAGAGAGCATTTCTGCTCACATCTTAATCATCTCCTTCTACTTGGACGAATTATGCCGCGTAACTTTACTTTGGGATAAATAAAGTACTTTTGAGCTGAATTAGTTCCTGCCAGGTCCATCTTGTCCTGTACTTTGGCCTCGTTATAATGTTGGCCTTTATAAGTGAGACGTGTAGATAGTTGTAGGGATGGTTTTATGGATTCCACAGGACATTCCAAGACTTTTACCACATTAATGAGTCTTAAAGCATTTTTTAATTAAATTAAATAAAATTTGGGAGCAACTCAAATGTTATTCATTTTCCTGAAGTCATTAACTGATTATGAAGCCTGAAAAGGTCAGTTTGTGGACCAGGCTGTCAGAATATTTTAGTTCACTTTATTCCTTGACTAGGCAATGTGTGTAAAATTACAAAACAGATTTGTTTTGTACTATATTTGTATGTTTTCTTAATGTCCCGAACCCTGTTATCATAATTGTTAATCATAAATAATTGAGAAGGACATGCTTTAGTCTTGGTTACTCAAAGGTAAGATGCTAACTACGCATAACCGCTTCACAGAACCCTGCTTTAAAAAACGTGATTTGTCTCTTTAATGGATCCCTGCCTCAGTGATTTTCCAGGGTTAAACAGAGACAGAACTTTCTCAGTCCAAACAACATCCACACAAATTTTTCTTCTGGGTTTTGTTCCTTCTGGGCTACCACACTCACAAGCTGCACGGCTCCTTTCTCCTCTGCTTTTAAATCCCAGCCTTCATGCTGTCAGTGCCAGGAGGATAACAGGGTTGGGGCCCTGCAAGCTAAAGCACACAGAGCTTCCCCTCCCTGCACACTATTCACCCCATCGAGAGCAGAGACAAAGAAACCCCCCTGCCAGAGCTCCATCCATAACAAGCCTGTTTTTTCAAGCTGTTACCACCACGTGATGCATTCCCACAATCAGGCCAGCGACCAGACCAAGATGACAAAACAGCATCCAATTATTACACAGTCATTTCAAACTCCCTCCACCAACGACGTAATATGGCGTATTTAATAGCAGGTGGAATAACCTGTTTGCGTAGTGTTGCAACACCTTTTGTTTCAGTTTCAGCGTTCATTCTTCTTCAGTACGTGTTTAACCGCATCTCGTGTTTCAACCCGACAATAGCTGAGTTTTTATTAACAGATCCGCTCTGAGCTTTAAAAGTCAGGAAATGGATGAAACACGACATCAAATCCCCCTAAATCTGTCCAATCAAAACAACTGACATGTGAAAAACAAAAGAATCCAAGTTCATCTGACTTCATACAGAGAGAGAAATGATGAGGGATGTTTATAAATAAGGTGTAACTGAAAGAAAACGGCAGCAATATGTGGCATCTTGGAGTCGCCACGTCTCCATAACAACCATTTCCTTTAAGACCTTTTGCCAGCGGTGATGATACTTGTGGAGGTGTATTGTATGTAGGCTGTTTCAGACGAGACGTTATGCTGTGTTTCTAGCCCATAATGACCTGCCAAAAATACCCAGCTGCAATTAATGGGAATCTTAATATTTTTTTTTTACTGTAACTAACATCATGGTTCTGATTCTGAAAAACTAAACCCTTTTTTTAAACCCTGTTTAAAAAAGTCGTAAGACTCTCTGGCGATTCAAAAGTCTTTAAAAACAAAACAAACTGCATATTAACTGGTGAGATGACATCTGCAAAAGTTCTCTCCCATGGTTGCTTCCCAGCAGCTCCTTGTGAAAAAGGGTTCATGTTTCTCTCAGCATAACAACTGTCACGAGAGCCAGCTAGCACAGATTCTGCACTACATATGGCACAAACAGTTTAGGGGCTTCTGAAGCAGCTGCTGTCCCAATTAAAGGTTTCTCAGTTTTGTCTTTTAAGGATCAGATGGAAAAAGCCAATGTTTGCTGGACAATTGATCAAGAAATCCCTGCAGAGTTGGATGAAAATGAGCAATTTTGAGTTATTCGTTCCGCTTTGTTTGCTTCAAGAAATCAGAGCTTATTTATGTGCTTGTAAATAAGTAAAATATGTTCAGAAATGGATTACAGCACACAAAAAACTAATAAACTAAGTCTGTGGTTTATGTCATAAAGGGCTCTAAAATATTATGAAACCATTAGCGTTGCTTTCTGGCAAAATGTATAGAAAATAATCCAGCATGTTGTTTACAGAAGTGATACTGATTCTGACTTTAATCTTAGAATTCTGAGAAAAAAAGTCAAAATTCTGACTTTAATGTTTGAATTCTGAGGGGAAAAAAGTCAAAATTCTGACTTTAATCTTAGAATTCTGAGAAAAAAGTCAAAATTCTGACTTTAATCTTAGAATTCTGAGAAAAAAAGTCAAAATTCTGACTTTAATTTTAGAATTCTGAGAAAAAAAGTCTAAATTCTGTTATTTTCTCAGAATTTTGATGTTAATTCTGAAATTAAAGTCAGAATACTGTTTTTTTATCCAGTCCCCCTAGTCTTCTTTCGTAGTTGAGCACACGTGTCAACACTCAGAAAGCTGTAGTGGTGCCACCTTTATAAAACAGTAAACTCTACTTTGTGACTCACAATTTTATTTATGAGCTTCAACAACAACAAAAAAGGTTTTATCAGAAGAATTGTGAAGCAATGCAGCATCTGCAGCTTGGATTTGATAATTTATCTACAAATTAATAAGTGACTCATTAAGAATGACTTTCACTAAGATATAGTAGAAACTCTTGTGGAATTCAAGATTAGATTCCCCAAAACAAGAACATTTTTACTGTCATCAAGCTTGACTAACTGAAATGTTCTTTCCGTATTGAAATCAAGTTCTACTTAATGTTTTGATTGTCAAAAAAATTTTTTTACGAAGAGATATAAACCCCAAAAACCCTGTTTTTATCTGTTTATAACAACGTTTAACTATTCACAAATCAAAGCAGGGTTAAATTTGGACCCAAGTTTAAGGTCCAGACACATTGTTTTCCCTTGAAACTCTGAAAATGAATCCCCAGATTTCCAGAAACATATTTGTCTACGTGATCATTCTGAACTACTACATCTACAAAAGCACAAAATCTTTGTTAGCACTTTTGACCTAGCATAGAGCAAATATCTTATTACAGTTGAAGTAAAACAAAAGTAACTTAAGAGCAACTTTTCAGAAAGATATAGGAGCTTGTTTAAAATAAATATTGATGAAAATGTACTAGTTATAAGTAAAATAATCTGCAACTGCTACATTTTCATCAATATTAAGGAATTATTTCTTTAAAAACAAGCTCTTATTTCTTGCTTACATTACACTAGCTTTGTCTTATTTCACACTTTGTACTTGCACTAGAAACCAGATCAAAAACACTTAGCAAGACTCTGTTTTTTCTTGCATTGCAGAGGAGATTTGGTGCGTCTCGTGAAACTTTCAGAGGACCTTTGACCTCAGCTCATCAGAGGATGACAAAGCTGTTTTGGTGACTTTACTTCAGATGAGAATATGAATTAAAAATAAATAACAGGAGTGGTGGACTGGACTGATTTAGAGGGACGAGTGGTGGCTGGGAAGGGGTCTGGTGGGCGGCAGGCGGGTGATCTCACCTCCTTCAGTAGAAATTATATTAGCAGGAGATTCAAATATAGCGTTGGCAGTTGCATATTAGATTTTTCAGTGGAGGGATACAGTTACACGGCTGAGACATCAGTCGTGCTTTAGTGAGTGTCGGGGAAGAGTCAGAGTCTCAAGTAAGAAGCTTTAATGGCTGGATTTAACAAATCTTAGCTGGATCAAAGAAATTTTAAATATTACTAATACATTCATTTAGATCTACAACTGAAAAACAACTCATCCGGGTTTATTCCTGTCGCTTTTGTAATATACAATAAATGGCTTCAAAGCTGAAACTTTTATATAAAAAAATGTTTTTTCTATATATACTTGTTAAAACTCTCACTTTGTTTTTATTATATGTTATTTATTATATTATATATTATA
>CAEGAF010132609.1:0-11841 GCA_903067075.1 Micropoecilia bifurca
GCTTAGAGTGATTCCTTCAGATGTTCAGGTTAAAAAGGTATCAAACTATTCAGAGCAGGAACTTGGTTCACTTTACTAATGTATGTCAGCTATAGTTTGTACTGTTTCAATTAAAAGAAACATGTTTTCTCACCACTTCTTTGATTCATTTTGTCCAGTTGTCGACTTTAAGTCTGTGTCCAACCAGAGCAGGTATTGTGTAGTTGGTGCTTTTAATCAGTTTTCAGTTAAATTAATTCAATCCAACTTTATAACAGTCAGAAAATATCACCAAAATCACTCTGCCCCTCTAAAACCTTTCAGAAAATCGCAAAGTGTATTGAATTGTATCGTTTGTTGAATATTGCAATATATATCATATTGTGGGCAGAATATAGTGTATCGTATCATGAGATTATTGTATCACTACAGCCCTAGTATGTATCTATTTAAATAATGAGATTTATTTTTACAGAAAACGTCATAAAATGCAGAATAAGCTTTATTATTATTTTTTTAGGAATAATTTATGTATCTTATTTTCTGTCGCTGCTTGCTCTGCGTCCCGGTTCGTGTCTCGTCTGCGCCCCTCCCCCCACTTTCTGCTCTGCAACATTATGCGCCGTGACGCATGCGCGCCATGTCCGCCCTGATGCAAATGCCACTGCGCAACCGGTTCAAAGCTGACTCATTCACACAAAGAAATGGCGGGCATCAAATGACAACTAACGCCAACTACCTAGTTACCGACACAAGGCCTAAAAAAAAGAAGAAGCAGCAAACGTCAACATGAATAAACGTATCCGCTGTTTAGCTCAAGCCGTCATCTTTTCGAGAAAGTTCCTACTGACCGCAGCGGAAAAGATGACGTCAAGCGGCCATTCCTGTTTTCTCCCTCTCCTTCCCTTCTAGTCCGATTTACCACGTTTAAAATCCACGTGAAGGCGTTTAACATGCCTCTAAATGGCGAAACGCGAAAGCACAAACAACACTGCAAGCATTAGAAAGTGCGGAGTTACTCACAGCTTCCACAAAATATCACTTAAATCGTTTGACACATACCCATCTAGTCTCTCCGGCAGACGGAGACCTTATAAGCTCGGTGGGGGCTCGGGGTGCCACGTGACCTCGACTCGACCAATGAGAGCACGTCTTGCATGTTTTGCTAGGCTTTTCTCGGAGCGGACGACAGACGAACGGCTGCGATGTTTTCAAAAGCAGCGATGAACGTCACACAGCCGTAGGCTACGGTTAACGTACAAGATTTAGATAATAGCTCTTAAAATTGCGCAGCGCTAAGTTAAACCAGGACGCGAATGAGTTGGTAGGAGCGTGTGACCCGGTTTGAAGGTAAGCGCAGAACCGTTCTTGATTGTTTGGCTTTAGAAATCCCTGTTAGCCGTCCGGCTACGTTCACAGCGAGCAGGCTAATGTAAGAGCTAACTTGACGTAAACTGCGTGCGAAAATGAACGTTTAAGTGTTTGCGTGGGCTCGGTATAGTTACACGCCACGTGCCTCGCACACATTGAAGTAGTTTATGACACCCAAACAGCCCCGAACCACATTTTGGGGATCCCGCTCATGTAACCAGCTTGCGTTTGAAGCGAGGGTTCAGGGAGCAGATAGGAAAATGTCGGAGCGAAAGCAGCTGGGTTAGACCCAGCCAGGCAGGCAGTGACGGGCTGGGAGCGCCGGGGAGGGGGAACCGCGGAAGGGCAGCGAGCGGGGCTGCAGTGGGCTTTTGTCTCCAACAGGGCAGGCTGTCTGGGTTTCAAATATTACATGTACTCGCTTGTTTTTCCCTTTTTTTTTATTTTCTCACCTCACTGGCAGCGCGTAGAAATCATCTAAATATTCAAATGTAAACGTAACTAGGGTAAATGTGTTGTTATATTTATCCATTGCATGTTATAAGCAAAAAAAAAAGGGGGGTGAAAGCGAGAGCGGCGTAAATGTTCATGTGAAGTGGGTGGTGTTGTCTGCAGTGATCTGGCCGCCGTTTATTTACAATCAGCGCTGGTTTTTAGAGATAATCACCACCAGGTCTGGTGCACGATGTAATTAGGATTTATCAATACACACACACACACACACACACACACACACACACACACACACACACACACACACACACAGGGAAGTTGTTTCGTTGAAGTAATTAGTTGGCCTGATCCTCCAAGCCGGCGGTGACTCTGACATGTTGGGGGTGTGTTTGCCTCATACAAAAGCTGTCTGTTTTTTACATGACGAGCAATCTGAAGGCAGACGACAAGCTAAAAAGGAAAATGGATCGATGGTAAACATCTATTGTGTGACACAGGATTTCATAAAGGTTTTAAATTGTACTTGCCTATATATATATGAAAATGCAATTACCTTAAAAGTCAAGTAAGATGCAAAATAACATCAGAAAATGCACAGAATTATATTTTTTCTCTGAAGTATTTGAATAAAATGAACAATAATATCAACTATTAAAGGTTTTGTGTAAACCAGAGGAAGCATAAACAAAGATGACTGCAGATGCAGCTGCATGAATGAGGGTACTTGTTCTTTTCATTGTCTTAGATATACAAGGACTTGATTTCCACTGTAGTCTGTAATAGTGACGCACCATTCAATTATTAGGTTTTTTGCCCTTGATCGGCAGGTTATTAATTGAAAACCTGGATTTTTTTTAATCAAAAAGAAACCTGTGAACTCCCTCATCTTTGGTTTGTAAATGCATTAACAATCACCTTTTTTACTTTTACAAAAAATCCAATAAAGGTCAGTGACATATGCTTAAAATTAAGTTAAACGCCAATTATAATTCCTTTGTATCTTTTCGGCTCCAAACAACCACATGCACCTCAGAGCCTTCAGCACATTTTTGATGTCGGTGTTTGTTTGTTTCATGTAGTAGTTAAATTAAAATGAGCCTGTTTATATGGGTCGAAGTTGTTAAAAAGAAAATCTGGACTGACTGGTCAAACCTCTAAGAAAACCAGAAGATATCTGTCACTCGAAGCTTGACTGATGCATCTGGAGACTTTAATGATTAAAAGCTTTAATTCAGGCATTACCACAACATTTACTAAGGATTATAAAACATTTATGCTCAAAAAGGACACTCCTATATAAAGATATAAACGGTTTAAATACAAAATGTGTTTTCACCAACCTGATTTAATTAAAATATTTTTTTCGACACCTGATTACTTTGTAGTATTGGGGTGTATTTTATATTGGTGTGGAGCAATTTTGGCACATTTGTCTTTCCTGAATTGTTTTAATTAATTAAGAGCTAGATATCTTTTTAAGATCATCCTACAACTTCTTAAGTCCAGACTTTGAGTAGGCCAATCCCTAACCTTTGCATTGTTTGTTTTGTTTGACTCATTCAGAGCTGGATTTGCTTGTGTGTTTTTGAATGTTATGCGGCTGTATAAACCAAGCGCTGTTCAGCTTAAGGTTACAAACCAGACGCTCCAGGATTTCCTAAAGCAGAGCAGAACTTATGGTTCTGTCCTCCAGGTTTTGGAGAGAAGCAGCCCAACACCGTCACATTAATTGATTGTCCTAAATGCAGTTTTAGCTTAGCTTCTTTTTTTATAACCAGATGTAACAAGACACCTTCCAAAAGTTCTACTTTTATCCTCCCAAAATGTTTTTGAGATCATAAAGATGCATTTTTATTTTTATCAGTAATGGGTTTGTCCATGAACCTCCATTGATGCCAGATTTGACCCAGTTGCTTTCTTGTTGTTGACTCATAAACTCAGACCTTGACCTTGACCTATTAAGGTCTGATTAGCTCACAGGTGTCAAACTCCAGTCCTGGAGCGCAGCTGCCCTGCAACTTTTAGATGTCCCTATGTTGCACCACACCTGAATAGAATAATTAGGACATTAGCAAGTCTCTGGAGAACTTATCTACACAAGAAGGAGGCAATTAAGCCATTTCATTCCAGTGTTTTGTACCTGTTGCACATCTAAAAACTGCAGGACAGCAGGACTGGAGTTTGACACCCCTGGATTAGATGTTCAGGTTTTTTGCGACCTCCTGGATGAATCATCATTTCTCTCTTGGAGTATTTTTCATAGATTGTCTTCTTCTGTGTAGCACGACTGTGACTTTCTCTACATTGGGTTTATTTGTTAAGTTTTTCGCCTACTTCCTGTTAGAAAGCTTTTATTTGTGTTTTTGGCAGTAATCAGATCTGGATGTGGCATGTAAATCTTTTTTTTCCCACTGTAATGTAGTAGGTGATATGATGCCATTTAAATGTACAGAGTCAAAACATGTTGACAATATGCTAAAGCAAAGAAATCTTTGTATAGTTTCCAAGCCTCATTTTGTCCATTTCTGCTCTAGGATTTATGTGACAAGAGTTCACTTTACCTTGGTGGTGGTGTTGGGTTTTAGACTTGAAGTGTATCTCCTAATATTGCTAATAAATCCCAGATTTAATTGAAATTATCTAATCTTTCTAACTAACTAAGCTGGAGAACTTGGACTAGTGAATCTAATTGATGTTTAATACCAATAGTAATACAGACATGTTGATCATATTTGTTTTTTCACCATATTAATCCATAGCAAAGTAACAAATACCATTGTGCTGCTTTGGATGTAATTATTTTAATGTGTTTATAATAACCAGCTTACTAAATACAAAGCCTGATTCTTTTCAAAACGCTATAAAGAACGGTTTCTAATAAGCACTTTGTTTAGACACCATTGACAGATTCTTATGAATGGGTCCCATTATTCTCATATAAGGATAATGGCGCTTCAGATGAAAGGACTGTTTGTACAAAATGTGTTGATGACAATCTGATTGCATTGTTGTGTGGTGGGATTTTCAGGCTTTTGTTGACGTACAGGTTTATCCGCTTCATAAAATATACATTTCAGGGGTGTGTTGCAGTCTAAGATTTCTGTACCGCTGGATGAGGAGACAAAACGTTGCTGGTTGAACGCCAGTGAGCGAAAACTACCGCAATCAGTCTCTCAATTCTCGATTATTATTGGTAGAATGAAACCTAAAGCAGATCCACGTGTTTTAGTTTTTACTTGGATGTGTTTCTCTCTCATAGTTAATTTCTTTTGGCACTTTCCCTTTAAATAGTAGGTGTTTGGGACTTTTTATCAATTACATTTTTACATTAAAACTGTTTTTTAGTCTATTTGAAATCTTTTTTTTCTGATATTTATTTAAGAGCTTCCATAATTTAAGAACGATGTTGGTGGTAATAATTTTTTTATTGAGACTTTGTCAGAGGAGTTGCATTAAAACGACTTGTCAGTAATTTAAAACCAAGACAAAATGATTGAGTTCTGATTTTAAGCAGTATATAACATCTGTTTGTTATAAATTAGCATGGCTTTCATTGATAAACAACAATCTCTCTATAAATAATTTTCTTATAACTCAGACGTTACCAATATGATCCAAATCCATGTATTATGATAAAACGGAGCAACGTTGTTGTACTCTATTGAGTTGTTAATTATTTTACACCTAGTGCTGATTCGTGTTTACAATGCAGTTGGAGAGAAATAACTTTGGAATATTTTGTTATTCGTTGACCTTTAATGTGGAAACTACACTGCTTTTTACTATTTTTAAGCTGGACCAGAGGAGCCAGTGGATCAAAATGTCATTTAATACTATCTATATCCATTAAGCCTTGTTTTGACATTACTAATTTATGGCAAAATAACAAATGCCTTTGTGTTACTTTGTAGTACAAAAAATAGTTTTTTAAAATAGATTTCTCTTTAAAACTGGCCATCAATGATATCTTTATCACTGGAGTCAAAACCTCTTTTTGTGTTCCTCCTCTGGTATTTTGGAAGGCCTCCGTGCCATCACCCTAATCAGGGTTCAAGTCGCACCATATTACTTCCAGCTAAGAGAAATATGTTGCTAAATCTGCCAGGGATATGAGTAATTTTAGGTGTAATTGGGCAAATAGACTTTGAAAGAATGGTACATTAAATGCAACACCTAACCAAATATTAATATTGCAGTAACAATTACGAGTTGAACTTGAAATACTCGTCAGCAGGCAGGGATGAGTTGCAGCCAGTACTCATAACACTGGTACACTGGATGTAAAATGCTGTTAAGCAACTTGAGGACCACATGGAAAACGGTAGGCAGAAATACACCTCTGATCTGTATCTGTAGTTTAAATTTTGGTTTTTAAGAATTTTAGTGGTACTTTGTCAAATTTTGTGCCGCATCGGTTGTTTATTTGGAAGCCTCCCCTTTGGACTCCTGTTACCGCATTCTTTCGGACGCGCTGTAAACTCACACAGTGTTGAAATGCCTCCACTTTCTTCTTTTTTAAAGGACTTATCGCCTCTGGTGGCTTTGGGCCTGGCAGATTCAGTGCTGAGGCCCGGCGGTCCATAAACCAGCGTGGCTCTCTCTTGCCTCGGCGCTCTGGGGTCATGTGGGTCAGCTGGAAGTTGGAACTTTTGTGTCAGTTTTCTATTGAAACCAGCTGCGTGTTGTTACGTGACTGTGAGGCCTGCGAGATTTTAAAACGCACCGTCTAAACCAGTCGTTCTTGTACCTTAGCCGCTGACCGTGAGCGGCGCACGATTTATTGACTCCTCCGACTGTGCAGGCACCGTGATGAATGTTGTAATTAAAACAGTGTAGCTCGAAAACGTCGGATCCAGATGTCTCGTGTGTGTGTGTGTGTGTGTGTGTGTGTGTGTGTGTGTGTGTGTGTGTGTGTGTGTGTGTGTGTGTGTGTGTGTGTGCGCGCGCGCGCGCTTCAGGAAGGTTGGTGATAAGATGCCTCAGCGTCTCTTTATAGTTCGAACTGATTGAGACTCAGAGGTCACATTGTAACGATGATGGCTGATAATGTTTGTTGTTTCTGCTCCAGAGATCGGGGTCAGCCAGTTTTCCCCTGATTTTTCTCTGATTGGTGATCAGATCATGATACCAAATTTTACTGGATGATAAATTGTTCCAGAATTTATTGCGATAAACAATAATGTTGTTTTTTGAGACCATTTTAAAGTTGCTGTTTAGTACTTAGATGTCCAATATGGTCAAACCCCATCAATGAAACATTCCCGTAATCGGAGACTTTCGGGTTATTATGCCAAATGTCTTTTATTTCTAATTCAAATCTACAGTATCTTGAGCCAATTTCTCCATTGGGTATAACTGTTGGAAAAGTAGTCAAAATCAGAACCAGGTCAGAAAAACAGAAACCAGAGGTGCATATCTTTACAAACAATGCTGTTTTTCAAAAACATGTCTCATTGACTAATTTAGATATCACTACAGTGCTGGAAACCGTTCATTCAACACAAAGAAGAAACCTTTTTTTTTTCTTTATTTAAGCTGTTAATGATGGTTTTGATCTTTTTGACAAAATGGTATGATTTTAAGCTGAAATGATACTGTGTAAGTAGGTTTCATAGGCCTGTCACAGTAACAAATTTTGTTGAATGATAAGTTGTCCCAGAAATATTAATATTGCTATTCAAGACCATTTTCAAGCAATATGTTTTACTCCACCAGTAATAATCACATAATAAAGCAAGAACATATTTTCAGAGATCAATAAACTTTAAATTCTACCGAACATTTAATGCTGGAACTGGAAGACATGTTGGACATACAAAATAAATAAAACAACTGTAAAAACTACTGCACATAGTTCAGTGATCAATCAGTCCTCATGTTTTAGCCAGTGTGCAGTAATCAGATGTCTGGTGAGACAGCGCCCATACTGCATGATTTTCCCAGAAAACCTCTACCTCTGATTGGTTGTGTTATCTTGGTCATAAGAGCACAAAACTGCATCAGATCCATCAAATAAATTGCAGATTGAGGTTCCTGGCCAGAGATTTTCTGATGTTTCCGTAGATGGTAATCACAGTGGAAACCCGGTTTTAGAGTGTGGTGACAAGCGCGGCTGCACAGTAAAACATCTCATTGTGATCCTGCTACTGAACACATTGATATCGACGATATCTTTAACTGCACTTTTCCACCAGTCTTTGTAAGTTCTTACATATTGGCCACTAAACATCAACATCAAGAGTGGCAGAGAAACAAGTAAAAAAAAAAGAAAAATATTATTAACTTGTTGGTTTTGCATAAATGCTGCTTGGAAATTTATTCACCAACCAAATATTGCGTTCAGACACTCCTTTGCTATTGAAATACAGCACACATGTATTTATATTAGAATGTGATTACAATTTGACTGGATATTATATTGACAAGTAGGCTTGTCACAGTAACAAATTTTTCCATAGGTTATAGCGATAAACAACATTGTTGTTTTGAGACCAACAAATATAGCAATACAATGGTAATTATTTTATTATTATGCCAATAAACGTTAAATTCTAATGACTGTATTTTTGGGGGATGTACATCTCCCTGTCATAATAGCAAAGTTTGATAGACGATACATTTTGCCAGAAGTTATTGCGATAAAAAAAAAACAAAAAAAAAAGATATTATTGTTTGTGACCATTTTCAAGTAAGACGATTTTTTTTTTAAAGCTCAAATGTCCAGAATGTTCAAACCCCATCAATGAAACGAAGGCCTGTGTTTGGATAATTTTAGGTTACTATTAAATTCCAAATAATGTCTGACGTCTCTAATTAGAAACAAACTTTTACATGCATGCATTATATTCAAGTTACAGATCTCTAATCCTGTTCAATTTTTCTGGACAGTAAATAGTTTATTGCACTAAACAGTATTTTGTCATTTTGAGACCATTTTTATGTATTCTGACAGTAGAAGAATAATGCTAGAGCACATTCTCAAAGATGATTAACTTTAATTTCAAACTGAAATTTTACATTGGAACTGGAAGATATTTTTAAATATCCAAAACTTCAAAATATATGTAAATAAAACTGGCTTTCAAAAACGGGACAATTAACTGATTATTGCAACAAGCTTAGATGTGAAGCTGGATTTTTAACACATTTTGTCACAGTTGTCACTGAAAATCACTTAAATGTTTAATTTTTTTAAATACAGAAATGATTGAGGTTGAAAGGAGTGTAATCTGTCTCTACTGAGTCAGAGAAAGACATTCCTGGAGGCTTTTTGAAAATACTCCAGTGTCTTTTGTTGGCCGTTAGCATTTCTGCAGGAAGTAACATGTCTTTATTTTGCTGTGAGGCTCTGGACACTTCCTTTGTAACACTGCATTTGTCTCACATGTGAGTCAAGAGGCTACCGCTATTGAGTGATGGATATAGCAACTTCTTCCACAGTCCAGGATCAATATCTGCAAGCCAATTTATAAAAATGGAAAAGGTAATTTGTGAAATATTAAAAAAACAATGGCTCTTATTCAATCCTGTGCCCATTTTTCTATTTAGATCTTAAATATTATTTAATGGGAAAATATTCTTGATTTTTAACCATCAGTTTGGTTGTTTTACCAGTGGATGTACGGACTGTACTGTGGATGTTTGTGCGTTTTATGAATCTAGTAATTGTTGTTCATCACTTTCACTTTTCATTACTTATGGTTTAGTTGGATGAAGTAGAATTAATCTGCGCCTGAACCTTTCTGGACATCTGAGTCCAGCTAGTTTCTGTCTCCCTATGTTAAATTAATTTGGTAAATGGTGGATTTTTATTTTTACTTGAATGTTTTGCTTGCTTTGCTCTTGTTTACTGCAGTCGTCCTGGTGAACTTTGATCGTAGTATTTTAGTTTCTGTAGCTCCTGGCAGCAGCATGAACTGGACCGTAATGCTCAGGAAACCTTTGAAACAGAACAATTTCTAAGTGAAGAAAAAATTATTTTTTTTTACCACACCAGGAGTATGATTTGTTGGTAGGTATAATGAAGTATTTAAGCAAATATTTTTGTGAATTTTCAAATTTTTTTCTTCCTGATCCAAACTGTTCCATACTTTTACAAAACGCACCTTTGTTTTAAAGTAAACGCAGTTTTACTTTTAAAATTGTACTTCCTGTACCACTTCAAGTGGTGCAATTATTTGTATCACTTGAGTTTAAGACAAAGAACTTTGTAAATTAATTAGCAATAATCTATTTCTGGCTTTAAACATTACTAATAGCGTTTTTTAAATGAACAAAGTTAATTTAATTTTAAGATATTTGTTTGAATAAGCAATTTATTAGTATTTTCTCATAAATTCTCATAACTTCCTTTTGTTTTGCTAACAAACTTCTGCATAAGTCAAATATGGAACAAAACGAATAATGAAATGTCTGGTGTAGAGATTCATCGATTCTGAAATTGAAACAACTATTCACTCTAATTCTACAATTTGTGCTCTGAGTGACACCGTTCTTTATTTTTTATATTATTATTAAAGGCACTTTCAGAAGCATTTGAAAGAAGGTTTGTTGCTGCTTATTTTTTTACATGTTTGACCAATGAAGTTGACCTGATTTTTATTGCTAATTTTGCAACAATGATGGTGATGCTTGTGAATTTTATGAATCTAAGAATTGTTGTTCATAATGTGACTGAACAAATGAAAGTTGTTTGTCCAAGTATTTACGTGACTACTGGTGCAGAGATGTAACATAAATGTGTAATTTGGCATATTTATGTCTGTTTAAAACCATTTAAAGTTAGTTCAGCACTGTTTTCCTATGTCTAAACCTCAGATATGGAAAAAGTGGATTGGTGCATCCCTAGTGAGAGTCAGTCAAGTCAGACATATTGTCACCGATGTGACATTTGTTAAGGAGTGGATTCCATCTTGAACATTTCTGATCATATCCCTAGTGCCTTAAGTGATCCAGGTTCCCAAAAAAAATCACAGTTTTCTCTCCAATTTCAGTCACACCATGAAAATTACATGAGTGAAGATCTGCAGTCGCGTCAGTGTGGCACGTGCACTTTAGGAAAAATCTTCAGAATGGTGCAGTGAGGCAGAGCTCCCACCTAAATCTGTGAGGTTTGCATCTAAAACACTTTAATAGCCCTTTATATCTCGCATAAACACAGGCTGCAAATAAACGGCTTCCATACAGCACTTTCAGTACGTGCAGCTGCAGAATATAGCATGGCCTCCATATGCAATATCCTCTGGAGTCCAGACAGAGTGTAATCCTCTTAGTGAGATGGTATTGACCAAGGTGCTATGATGCAAATGCAGCCAGATAAGCTCAGACCAATTTCTCCTTGTGCACGTCTGGCTCTCATCTCAGCGGGAGCAATTCTGAGTCCGGCTTCAATAAAACGGACCAGAGAGTCGCCCGGGCTTCCCTGCTTACGTGTTTCTGCAGTTTCTGCGAAGTGCAGAAGTACACGGCTGTTACGCAATCAATTAGCTGCGTGTTTACATGCGCCTGAGCGAGAAAGGAGAAGGAAATTCAAACGTGCTTCAAAAACAAACCGCCGTTGTTTGCTTTGCCGTAGTTGTGTCTTAGAAAATGGCTGTTTGATTTTAATGATCACTCTGCAAATTCCTGGAAGAGAAAGTCTTAAAAAATTGGTCGTGCTTGTTGTTGATGAAAACAGAAGGAAAAGCATATCTGAAACTAAAGGAAATAGGTCTTGAAAGTTGTTTTACTAAGGTATCACCAAAGGTTTGTACCCAATGGGGTATATGCCACGGGAGGTGGTGACGTATTTCCGTTTGAATTTGTGGGACACTAATCGTTTCCGGTTCCTGCTTTTTCCTATTGTTTTCTGCCGAAGCTGCAAGATCTGTACCATGAAAAAGACGTAAAACTTAAAATATCTGTGAGTTACTGGTACAACAATCGAGTTTTGTGTTTAGCCGTTGTGTCCAGTAATTAGTCGGTAGCATCCAGTGCTTAGTTTGTTCATTTTCCTGCTGATATCGCGGCGACAGCGGAATGTAGCTAAAACTTAGCCAC
>CAEGAF010132615.1:0-37711 GCA_903067075.1 Micropoecilia bifurca
ACACACACACACACACACACACACACACACACACACACACACACACACACACACACACACACACACACACACACGCACGCACACACACATACACGTACTCCCTCCTTTTCCTTCCCTCCTTGTGTCCAGCAAGCCCTTCTGAGCGGTGGTGTACGGTGGGTGGGTGGATCCGTGGGTGGTAGGTGGGGGTGTGGGACGGAGAGAGCAGGCATTCACAGCAACATGCACAGGGAGATAACAATAGCTCCTCTGGGAGACCTGCAGATGCTACTAGTAAGGCGAACAGTGGAGGGGTCTTATCGCTACGCCAACATGAGCTGGGAAACTACTAAACAACACATGCATCCCACTGATTTGCTTTCACTCCTTCTTTCTGCTGCTTTCCATGTTTTCCTGTGCCTCCCTTTCAGATTCCCCTCCCTGTTTAGGAAATTTGACACTGTTCTGTTGCCTAATTTGGCAGCAGCACTGAGAAAAGATGCCTTTCCTGACAGAGGAAGTTCACTTCTTGGCACAGGAGGCGTCCTTGACCACATCACGTTATACACAATAGTCAAAGTAATGGAAATCCACCAGTTTCTAAGTTATGTTTTTTTGTAAAATATCAACCTGCTGATTCTGTTTTCTGTTTAAAAACTCTAATCAATGATATTAAAAATATTTTTAATAATTAAGATTTATTAATATTGTTTGCCTTCTTGCCAAAACCAGTCATTCATTTACTGAGCACGGCTGCAAGATAAAATGAATACACAGAGCTGCAATATTTTTTTGCTTTACATTATAATTTATGTATCATTTTGAGTCAACACAGGTTTTTCTTTGCAGTCTGCAAAGTTTTAAAGTATTTTCCAGATCTGGATTAGACTAGACAATAAGAAAAAAATATATATATTTCAAGACTTCCCATTCCATTACCTGAAAGATCCATCTATCCATTACTTTATGACAGCCATTACTTTAAAATATATATAAAATTTAACTTTTAATCAGAAAAACAAAACAAAAAACATGTAAGACTTATACTATGTTGATATATTTGAAAAGAAAATATGTGGTATGAGAAAGAAACTGTACAATTCAGTACAGTAAATACATTTGAGAATGTCAATAATTAATAATGAACTAGTTAAAACTATGTTTCACTATTCTGTCTATTTTCAACATAGAATACAGTTACTCCAGAAACAGCGTCAGTCTAAAGTTTTTTGGCATAGTTGCATGTAAAATAACTTGATGTTTTTTTGTGACTTGTCTTGTCAGGCCTGTTAAAGATGCACTGGAACCCAGAGCATGCCCAGCCCCTCAGCCAGTGGCCCGAGCAGCACCTGGACGTCTCCTCCACCACCTCCTCTCCAGCCCACAAGGGGGATCTCTACTCCGGCCGCGGACGCAGCTCCTACAACTACGCCTGGGCCAACGACGACATCTCCGCCCTCACAGCCTCAAACCTCCTGAAGCGCTACGCTGAAAAGTATGCAGGCGTGTTGGACTCACCGTACGACCGGCCTCCTACGGTGGGAACGTACCCAGAGCCGGGGGCGTTTGGGGGCCTTAACGGCCAGAAGACAGAGCTGGAACCTTGGCCGCTCACACACAACACTGATGGCTCTTATCCTTTGGTTCCTCCTGGAGGCCATGAGAGTCTTTCGAGCTCCAAGACTGTTGCCACATCTGCGGGCCTCCCTGGGGTGAGCAGCGTGTCAGTAGTCAACAGTAATCTGTCAGACTCGGCCTACAGTGGCAGCAGCTCCTGCAGCGGTTCAGGCGAGTATCCCTCCAGCTACAACGGCACCTATCTCTCCTCAGGGTTCTGTCCTCAGCCCAGTGCAGCACTTCCCCCCACCTCCCTTCACACTCTGCAACCCACACCCACTCTGGTGCCCAGCTACAGCCCCAACACACCAGTTTATAACTACCCACCCAGCACATACCCACCCCAGACTAGCCTTGCTCCCAGCTACAGTCATCCCTCCACAACGTACCTCCCCTCAGGTCTATCAGCTCCTACCCCCATCCCCTCCAGGCCCACAGTGGTTGGAGGCTCATACAGCTACCAGAGCGCCAACCTCGGGGCATCCGAGTCTGGAGGGGCATTAAAGAGAAAGGCCTTTGAAATAGGCGTAGAGGAGGATGACAGTGGGGACCGATCACGGTACAGGAAGTACAGCTATGATGCCCTGAAGGCTGGAGGAACCTCTCCCTATGGAGTGAGTGAGAAAACAGAGTGCAGGGGAAATGGATTCAACAGCTCAGGCAGCTCAGACCCTCAAACCTTCAAGCCCAGCAAGCCCTCCTCTCAGCCCCTGGTGTCTCCTCAGTATGGGGCTGGAGGGGAGTACAGTCCTCCTGCAGGCATGACGGGGGAAAACGGGGTGACGGAGCAAGGCTTCACCCAGCAACAGCACCGTCCCCAGTCACTCAAACGCCCTCCGTTGTGTTCTGCACCTGTTGAAGCTATGAAAAGCCCAGACCCCCGACTGCTGGAGCTCATCAACGGAGAGTTGTTAGACTGCAGCCCGGCACTGCTCTGGACCGAACTGTTTGGGCTCACTCACATCAAGGCTGCCCTGGAAGAGGACCTGCTGTGGCCCGTGTTACGGCCCAGCCCATTGGTGCGCCCGCCAAGAACCGTCCTGCTGTTTGGTCCCAGAGGAGGGGGGAAGACGACGCTGATTCGTTCGTTGGCCTCACAGATGGGGGCTTCCTTCTACCGCGTGAGCGGACCTATGTTGGCATCTAAAGGGAAGCTCGAAGCAGAACACATTCTGGGTTCTCTGCTGCAGGTGGCAGTGGCTCGGCAACCCGGCGTGATTCTGCTCAGTCAGGTGGAAGCAATGGAGGAGGAGGAGGGGCTGAGGCAGGTACTGCTGACAACCCTGGAGAAAACCCAGGTGGGGACCACAGGTTTGGTTATTCTTGTGTGTGCCACTGGTAGGCCAGATCTCCTGCAGGACCCAGTCCACCGGAGCTTTGCCAAGAAGTATTATGTGAGCCTCCCTGACATGGGGATCCGTCAGCATGTCCTGCTGCAGGCGCTGACGCCTCAGGGTTGCACCCTGAGCGAGAGGGAGATGACTGCTGTGCTGCAGCGCACCGAGGGCTTCTCCGTGTGGGAGCTGCTGCAGCTGAGCCAGCAGGTGCTCTCCTCAGCATCTTCCCCAGCCGGAGCCATGCACGGCCTCACCACGTCCCCCAAAACCCCGGACTTTACAGATTTTGAGAATGCCTTTTGCAAAGTGCGCCCACACACCACCACAAAGGACCTGGACACTTGTATAGAGTGGAGCAAGATGTACAGCCACTGAGAAAGCAGCTAGTCACCGTACTCGGACTGCACTACGACCCTGTTTTTGCTTCGGCATTTAAAGCCTTGGGGATGTTTTGTTGTTGTTTCCTAATTAGTGATTATGCAGCCAAAAGAGCCAGAGAATCTCGACGGTAGGGGCAGTTCTGATAAAGTTATTTCACTGGCAGGAACCTGACACGGTATACTGTTTGTTTTGCCCAGAACACTGATAATATTTGATGTTTTTCCAAAGAAAAAGTGAGGTGAATGGGTGGCCAACAGGCGATATCGGAGGGATGTCTTGATTAGCCTGGGTCCAGGACAAAATCAGTTATTTGTTGCTAGGCGATGTGGTCCAACATTATGGATAATCAGGGTTTGGAAAATCCGCCCTTTGGCTGCTACTCTCAGGATCCTATTTATTACCAATCCACTTCCATGTTATTCTACAGTCAATGTAGTCATAGGATTGTCGCTCAAAGGGCTTGGGATCAGCAACACTTCAGCAACTTTTTTTTTAACCAAAAACTTGACAAACCAAATACATAATTAAAAGAAAAAAAGCACTGATCATTTCTCAGAACTGACCAGTAGTAACAAAGTAAAAATCGCAGCATGTTGATGTTCACAATAACGTTTTTTACCAAACTATGACACAAAAACCTTCTCGGAGAAAACAAGTGAAGCTGAGCCTCCTTTGTCCTGGAATACAGCTGTTGAAGTGGAGTGTTTTTGTGTTTCGTTGCAGAACCACTTCTCGTGCTTCACCCATCTAATCACCAACTGCGCTGTGCTTACAGTAAATATAGTACGATGAACCCAAAACCTGCTTCATGATTCACATTCCACATCAGGTTCAGTTTCCCACCTGCAGAACAACACCTGCGCATTCAGCTTGTCCCACATCGTGTTGGTTTTCCTGCCTCCGTTCCTCCTGTTTTTTTTTGTTTGTTTTTCTCCTTGTATTATGTGATATTGTTTGAAATGCTCAGGAAGAATTTCTTTACCTCAGAAATATGAAATAAAGAATGTATGTAATCTTAGGGTCTTAGATGAGAATGAGATAGAAGAGCGATGAGGACCGTGACAGTCTCGTGAAAAACCCACTGCGTCTGGGCTTGTACCTCAGCAGAGAAACTTGAATATTCTACAAAGAGTAACATTGAATGTAATTCAGGTATTTCAAAAGATATTTGATGCCATAAATCCATGTATTATTATATATGAATATATAAATACTTTTTTTTGTTTGTTTCAGTTCTTTTACCATTTATTTTTTAATGTAGTTTATGGTGAAGTGATGATTGTTTTTGAGAAATGTAGAAAACAGAAAATATTTCTTCTTTTGTTGGACAAACTGCTGGGAAATGCACTGTTTGGTGTTTTCCTCACACATCTACACACACAGACATCATTTATCAGCAAACCTTGGCAAACGTGTAAAATCCCTTAAAATAATTTATTCTACTAGCTTAAAGTCGCAGAAATACATTTAGAAAGATTCAAACTAAAAACCTCCCAAATTTGTCAACTTTTTTACGTTGATTGGAGTTTTTATGAAGTTTGAGATAAAACTCTTTTAACCTGGAGTTGTCCTATATAAAACCTCTATGTTCATGAGGTAACAATCCCATCAGTTGTTTGATTTTCATTTCATTTCCGGTCAATATGGGCTCCTCGTGTAAATATTAGCTTACTTAAAAAAGGGGCCCATTTTTAATGTTTTTATTTTTTATTATTGGCTTCATGGGTTGGTGAGGACCCATACGTATTTTGCCACCATAACAACAATTAGATGCTTCCCTCACACCAAATGACCCCTTTGGAGGTCAGTAAACATGTGAACTTGTATTAACCCTTTAACTGGAGCTGTGGCTTTTGTCAGATGAGACAAAGATTGTGCTGTTAAGAAATAAACACTCTCGGTGGGTCCTGTGCAAAAAATATTAAGAGGCCTTAAAGTATAACGTAGGATCAGTGATGCTGTGGGTCTCTTGTTTGAGTGCATGGAATCACCAGGAGCCTATAGTAAAATATTGATTTATTTTAAGGCTTTTTGCACATTTTTACCAGGCGTGCCAAGGAATCTGACCGCAACTGTAAGTTTGCTCTGTGTTGTGGTTCTAAATTGTATTTCTAAATTAAAAAAATAAACACAGAACCAACCACAATGCACTGACAGTCAACATCTCAACCAAAACCTGATTAAAATTGCTTAAAATATCAACCCCAACTAGTAGTTCAGACCAAGGTGTTGCATGTGGCTTTCGGTACATCTCAAAGATTAAATATTTACAATTATTCTGTGCATAAGCCGCCATGTAGACAATCCAGCAGTATATCTCCTTTTAGACGTCGGAAAAAACCCAGTCAATGTTCTGCAGGCAAAGCGGCTTGTAAGTTTCAGGATGATGTAATATCTCCCTATCCTTCATCCTTCCCTCTGTCGCTCCATCCCCATCATTCTTTTTTTTTTTTTTTCAAATACAATCTCATTAAACTGGATTGCCCCCGGCCACAGGCCCCAGTGACCATGTGGCATTGAATCTCCTCCCCATCGTCCCTCCTCCTCCCCTTCTACATCCCTTATTCTGATTTCTCCGGAGTGGAAGTGGACTGATTGATGCCCGGCAATCCTATATCTCAGAGCAGCCTTCCCTCACCAGCTGGTGGCTTTGGCCAGATCAATCAGAGTGACCCCCACTGTTTTGGAAATAATAATAAAAAACACTTTTCCGCAATTGCTCACATTAAATTACAGAAATGAAATCACTTCCTTCTCTCTGTCGACAGTTTGTCCACCAAAACAAGCTTTTATTTTGTCCACTTCTAATCTGCCCACCGCAGTAACTTTTTCTCTTGGTTATTGTACATTTTCTGTGACCATTTCTACCTCATTTTTGCAGCATATTGTACATGAAAATATTTATTTCATGTCATTTTATTTGATGTCTGTTTTAAAAATGATAATGATGTTCTTGAACTGTAATAGTCTACCTCAGAAAAGACTGTATTTTAAGAGAAGAGTATCATACAATATTAAACAGAATTTGTCAATATTGCAACGCGGCTTTTTATTTAGTTCACACTCACAAGGTCTCTGCTTTTCTCAGGCTTACTTTACCTGGTTATATATGTTTTATTGATTACTGTTTTAATTTGATCTATGATTGTCTATGCTGAAAAAAGCAAACATTTCCTTTGCTTTTTTGTCACTTTTTTGTTTTAGCTCATCAAGCAAAAATGAAACAAAATTTTTTTTTTTCATTTATAAAGAAAAACAGCTATCCAAACCAACTTGGCCCTTTATTTAATGGTAATCTACTTGATATAAAGTCTTTGCTATAACTGCTGTTGAATCTCTTATATTCCTGTTGAGGAATTTTGCCCCACTCTGCTCTGCAGAATTGTATCATTTCAGCTTCAGTAGGGAGTTTTAAAGCATGAACTGCCTCTCTAAGATCAGATCACAGCATCTCAGATTTAAGTCCAGACTTTGACTAGGCCACTCTAAAATGTTAATTTCTTAGTCATTCAAGGTGGATTTCTAGCTGAATAACCTAACAGTGTTTGAGCTTTGGGTAACAAACTGATGGCAGGTGATTCTGGTCAAAGCAGAATTCATGGTTCTGTCAGAAACGGGAAGTCGTGAAGCAAGAAAACTTTTTAAACTTCTCATGAAGTTCTTTTTCTAAAATGTTGCTAGTTTTGAACCAGATGTAATGCATACCTACAGAAAGTTCCAGCTGATATTTTTCCAAAAGTCTTTGGCCAATTCAAATAAATTACTGGGAGCTATTTTCCGCCTCTTGTGTTCTAGGTTTTCTTCTCGCAACTCTCACAAACATCCCGTTTTTATGAAATTTATATTCTACTGATAAAAATGAGCATTTAACTCAAGTGAGGCTTGCAGTGCTTCAGATGTTTCTTGTATAACCTCCTGAGGTGTCAATGTGCTGAAAGAGTAACATGGTAAAACTTCAGCACTCCTTTTGTACATGGACACAGTCTCACTGTTGTTCGCTGGATTCCATAAAAAAGGCTGTATAACACTTTCAATAATAAAGTTAGTGACTTTATTCCTCCTCTGTTCTTCAATTAATGCTTTTTGAGATGTTTTAACCTATTTCATGTTTTCAGACCGATTCTACTGAAGTAATATTTTAATTCTACATCTAGACAAAATCTAGATGTAGAATTCGTCCAGATCAGATCTGGAATAAATCAGGTCCAGGTGTGGCTACAGAAACTGAAACTAAGAATTGATATCAGCTGAAAAGTGCTTTTTCTTATTTATTCAGGTTATCTTTATCATATGTAAACAAAAAAATGTTTCAGTATTTTAAATATTTAGGTTTGACAAAAGAAAACAAAAACAGCTGGAGTCTGTAGAATTAGAAACATTTAAACCCTTAAAATATTGTATTTTAGATTTTTACACATGCCAAAAGTTATATTTTGGTGTAAATCAATGTTGGATGAATTATAACAGGGTATTCATTGAATGATAAAAGTGGAGACACAAAACTGCCTTGCTTCGTGCTTCTGTGTGCAAATCATTTTGCCGACCTGCATGGACTTGCATTTCATGTTTGTATCTGTATCTGTGTGTGTGTGTGTGTGTGTGTGTGTGTGTGTGTGTGTGTATGCGTGTCCATGTGTGCGTGTGTGCTAATGCTGGAGCTTCCAGAGCAGCCACGGAAGCAGCGCTGGCGTGGCCCCCGAGGCTGCGGGGCCCGGCACCAGAACGCAGAGGTCCTTCATCCCTGTCACTGTCTGTAAACAACAGCTCGTCCCAGCGGCCTGCCCTCTGCGCTATTTCTGCTCCTTCCTGACATCTTTCAAAGACTCAAAACTAACTGAGAGTTGTAAAATAAATCTAAGCAAAGTAGTGAAAGTTCAGCCAAAGCACGACACGGGATACATTGCTGCAGAGCTGCAGTTCGAAACATCTGCGCCTGCGAATATCCTGGCAGAACAGTGCTGCTGAGGGTGCTAATGACAACAGTAATTAATTGTCTAATAATGATGCATTGCTGTAGAATAATTGCAGCCTTGTGCAGCAGTTGCCCTTCATCCTCTAGTGAAGGATAATGGTTTTTGCAGCTGTTTGAGAATTCGTCCCATCTTTTTTTGCAGCTATTTACAGAATCGGTGGAACAGCAGAGCCTTGTTTGGGCAAAAACGTGACAGAAAACAAGGAAATTTTTTTTTTCAAATCATAGTTGCAGGTATTAAAGGCAAGTTAAAAAAAATGCCAGTGGGAAATTTTATATGCATTCATCAGAGGGAAAAATTAAAATAAATGTGGAACTTTTTATAACTCATTTTAGTTTTTCCAAGATGGAACTTGAGTGAAATTTAATAACATGAATATGATTTTTTTAATGCTGAATGTTTGTTTCTAACCATTATTTCAGTGTATTTATTTTTTTATTTAATATGGAAGCACAGAATTGAATGTATTGTGGATTTGATCTATTCTATGTAGAGTCAAGAAGCTTAAATGCATTGTTGCCCGTTAGGTGTTTTTTGTTTTGCTTGTTTGTTTCCAGACACATTTATCTTACATTTTCTCTATAATGTCTGATAATATTTAGAAAAGTGTCTCTTAGACCTTGCACAATGTGCTCAGTTTTGGCATCATACTGACTAAATTAGGTTTAATTATAGTAGAGCTTGTTCAATGTTGCTGGTTTCCTGCCACAAATGTGAGTTTTTAGCTCAGGCTGTAAAAACCCACAGAACTGTGTGGTCAGGGCAGTCAGTGTTTGGGATCACTGTCCCATTTGCTGTTGGCTTTTGCACAGATTAAGCAAAAATAACATTAAGATCCTGGGATTATCCTTGCTGTAGCACTATTAAAATATTTAGCTGGATCTGTGGCAGGAAACCAGTACATTTAAATAAACTCTTACCAATTCATCCAAGAAAAATGGTCAAATATCTATCCACACAAGGACCGTCCTCATGGTGGAAAAGCTTGTTTGGTTTCTCTGCTAAGCTGGTATTTTATTTTTAAACCTGTACGAGAAATTTTGAGTGGATACGAGAAAATTCTGAAATTAAGAAATAATTTCTGGAGAGTCTTTACTTTTTAAAAGTTGTTCAATACATTTGTTTCAAAGTAAAGGGCTCTACTTTACTAGTAGGACGTTCACGTACATAACGCAAATGGATTTAACTATTTCACCAGGTTCTTGCAGAGTTATTTTAATGATGAGGCAGCTGAAGTCTAACATTGGTTTAAAAACTGAGATTACTTTAAGATATTTATGAAAATATCTTTAAAATACTTTGACAGTGTAACAGAAGAAGCTGGATTTGGTTTCACTTTCAGTAAATGACAAAAAATAAACTACTTTGTCCCTTTTTTTGTCCCAAAGTGAGTCCTGTTCTCCAGGAAGTCAATCATTTTCTTCTCCCTGCTGATTGGAGGTAATTAGGCGAGCAGGGTTTGTAATTGGATAATAAAAGATGCTAATGAGTTGCCGTCCTATTTACTCAGGCTGCGGCTCTGAATAGCAGGACACGGCTCAGTCACACTTTTACCTTGGCGAATATCAAAGGACACTTCCGTATAATTCAGCATTATTTACACACGTTGTCATTTGCTTGCTTGTGAGTGAATTTGCACCATAGCCGCTCTCCTGGCTGCGGATATTCTTGATTGTGTCAGTTTAAACAGCTGTTAGCAAGCACTCAACCTAAATATCTGCTGCTTACATTGAACACATGCAGAAAGTGTTTCTGTCAGGGACCAAAAGACCTGAAAGTTATTTATGGCAAGAACCTTCACAAAGAAAAAAAAGTCACTGTCTGAATCTCATTTCACAGCGACACAGTCCTCCTCTCTACCTTTGGCCTTCCATTGTGCGGGCCTTAACGCTGACAAGGTTGACATCAGAGGAGAGCTCTGACACCGGGTGAGTTAGGACTGCCAGCTGTTAGCAATCAAATCTATTTTGAAGTCTGGGACACACAGACCCCCAGGGCCAAAGTAGCAACCAGTCCAGCCCCTCACCCTCCGCTAACGCAGCCTGCAACCTCCCCGCCCCTGGTCCTGCAGATAGCAGGCACAGCTGTATTGGTTCCAGATGTGTGGAGGACTCTTTACTTAGCAGCACACGGAAAATGGTGGGACTTCTGCACAGGTTTGCCTTAGTGAAACAAGAACAACTATGTGAACATGTAGCTGAAATTCTTCATAAATCACCTAATATCTAGCAGTAAAAAATAAATTTGACAAATATTATTAAAAATCTATTAAGGTTTTATAAGGTTTTTCCTCTGGATTGTTTAAAAATGACATATTCCCATCTGGTTTCCTTCCAGAATAATAAACCCATTTATGATCAACATAAAAATAAGAAACTATAGTAAACATAATCTGTCTCAGACGGAGCGCTCCATCCCCTGCAGCTGCATTGTTTCTGTGCTGCTCCATCAAAACTCTCAGGAAATTAGATCTGACAGGTGGAATGTCCTTGCAGAAGGACTTGGGGCCGCCCCCCTCTCCCACATGACTAAAATGTGATCACAAAATAAATAAATAGTAAACAGATACACGGGAGAATAAACAGATAATGTCCAACAGCAATTAAAACTGTATTCTCAGGGGACGGCTGCAGCAGAGACAGATGTTGACCGAGGCACTTCCAAAGAACTGATCTAATTTCAGGTTTAACGCTGTTACGTCAAACTTACCATTTTTGATGCAAGTTTATCTAAGACCTTGGCCTCCTTAAGAGTGTTGGTACTTTCCTCAGAAACATTAAGAAACCACATTGGTGTAAAAAGTATTTGCTCTCTTCTCTTTTTTGTTTTTTTCCCTCACACTGAAACATTTCAGGTCCTCAGATTGATTTGAATATCAGACAAACATAAACTTTTAAAAAAAAATTATTTATGCCAAGTACTGAGAGAAAGAACGGCAGCAAAGCAGCCCAGACCATCACACTACCACCGCCATATTTGACTGACAAGTTAGAAAGTTTGTGTTTGTTTGGCAAATGAACATTACCAAGCCTCTCTTTCTGATTGTCTTGAAAACGGACCTTAAGAGACTGAAGTGAGGTCTGCAGCACATTAGATGTTCTGGATTCTTCTCTTATTTTCTGGATGAGTTGTCAATGTGGTCATTCTAAAGTAAGCTGAGGCTTACCGGACTCTTAAAACCTTAGAAATGACTTTGTAAATCTTTCCACTCTGATAGACGTTATCGACCTTGTTCTTCGTCTACCACAGGCTTTCTTTAGGCCTTGGCATGATGCTTTTAAAGCTACTTCACATTGTCAAACAGGTTCTAGCCAATTGATTTTTCTCCATCTCAAAGATGAACAGTAAAAAAAAGAAAGAAAAAGGATGTAAAATTAAGGATAAAAGCCAGAACATTTTTTGGCATTTTACTCAAAATGGCATTTTGGTCTATTGGTAAAGTTTCTCTGTTGGTCTGAAACATTCAAGGTTAAGCAACCTGGTTTTTTCTCACCACTGCATGTTGCTAAATACATTTTCCACAAATAAATGGATATTTGTTAAAAAAAAAAACAGTAAAGACAAAAATTTTATTTTAGTTTTTTCAAAATGCATACAAGAAGTGTATGCATTTTTATCACCAATTATTTACATGGGTTGGTCATGTTCCTAATTTAATCATTCTAAAGCAATGAACACTTGCTGTTAAACTTCAGTGGCTAATTTGTTGCATACAAGGTAACCTGAAGATTACCATATGTGTTGTTCAAACTTATATCAAACACATGGTGAATACTAGTACTATAATTCATATAATCAAAGTAAATATGACTCTAGAAAGAATGACTTAAAAAAAATCCTAAAGATGAAACCGCAGATGGCCAAATTCATCTTTTTTAAGTTTAGTCAAACTACTGTTTGCTGATTTGCAATATGAATATTTTTGAAAGTGCTAAGTAGGCCTAATGAATCATCATTCGATTTTTAAACAACAACAAAAAAATCCCCAGCAATATAATGCGTAATATTTACATTGATGCGCAGAATTTGTAAACCTCAGCCAACACAGCAGCCTCAGCCATACAAGGGCAAAACCAAGGGCTGAGGGCCTGAGGTGGCCCCTGAGGAATCCTCATCTGGCCTTCAAAACAACTTCAAATATGTCAGTTAAAGCTCAAGAAAAGCAAAGAGGAAAACAGTCGGTGTTTGTGCTGAAGAACATGAGAAAGGCTTCTAACATAGAAAAATGTTTGCGATTTTTTTTCTTTTTTGGTTTATTTTTTACCCATGACAGGACGAATAAATCGAGTTTGTTTATATGCAGTCTGTATGTGCTTGAATGGCCTAAACAAAACACAAAAACTAAGCTATAAACTTGTCCTCACTGAAAAAGTACATCTGCTGACAAGAAAATTTTCTATCTATGAGGTTTTTAGTCACAGTCAGTCCCATTACAAGCTGCTCATTTTCCTATAAGGCCTATTTTACCTGGGGAATTTTAACAGATGGTTTGATTTCTTATCTTTAAGAGGAATAGAAGTTAGCGGTGCCGTGTGTCCATGTTTTGGTTCAGTTCAGTTCTCGCTGATCTCATTATTTTATATTTAACGGATTCAGGGGGGAAAATATTCCTTCCGCTTTTTCAGGAGGAGTTGAGTTGAAATGAAGTACGTCACTGTCCCCTGGTGGCTACTTTAGGGAATCACGGAAAAAATAGGAAACATCCTTAAAAAAGGTAGACATTGATAAAGCAATAATTGCACATCATCATAATATTCGTGCCAATAATGTATTCCCCTCATATTACATTTTTAGGCCTAACATTTTTTAGTCATCCTCATCCTGCGCAAGTTAAAATAAATGGTGTAATGTGAATTTACTATGCAAGCAAACCAATAAGATGTCAGCCACATCATCGCTAAGGAAGTTAGCTTTTCACACCGTGTCCAGGCATAGTGATGGAAAGTTGCGTGGAAGGAGGAAGTGTAGTAGAAAAAGCTGCACAAGCAACAGGGAGAGCCGCAGCCTTAAGAGGAGTATGGAATCCCACTGAAACGTTATGGGAGGAAATTTGTAAGGCAACAACAACAACAACAACAACAACAACAACAACAACAACAACAACAACAACAATAATAATAATAATAATAATAATAATAATAATAATAATAATAATAATAATAATTGCGAATCAAAGTCTCAAGGTCTGAAAGAAGAATAGAGATACTGAGAATCCAAGCTGTTCGTATCACTGGACCTATACAGTGAGTTACTGCATGGCTCTTTTTCTGCTATAATATCTAAACTATATTACTCTGTGTGCAATAAATCCATGACAGTCTTTTTCTTTTTCAAGTTATTCAACGGAATTTTCGTTGTTGTTGATTTACATCCTACTTAAAGGAGATTTACTGGAATTTGCAACATTTTTGGCAGCAGATGTTTTGGACCTTCAGTGGCTACAGTTGGAAAAGAAACCATCCGACTCTTAGGCTCTGTCCTCTGCAGATATGGTATCATTTCCCTTACTGGAAGTTATACGGCGAGCCGCACAGTGACTCAACAGTACTCCGCCTACGAGCAGTTCTGTGGAAGTCTATAAACCAAGCCCTCTTTAAACAGTTTCTGTTTCAACGGGGACATTTATGTAATCCATACTGAGCATCATGTCCTGTTTACTTTCTTTTTTAGGGGCTCATTAAATCAGAGGTTTAGGTTTGTTGTATAAAAGAGGGCGCGGGTGGAAACCGCTATAAACTAAGAGCTGTACGAGCTCAAAAGTGTCTCTTAAACTCGTTGCGTTGCTTCTCAGCGGATGGGATGTTTGTAATGACAAGACGTTCAAGTGAGGACTTGCTTTGAACGTGAAGGCAGGAAATAACGCACGCACTCAATGTGCCATTGAGCGCAACAGGGAAGTGAACCTCGGCTGCTTTTCTGCACTGCTGAAAGTTCTCTACCCTGGTCTCGAAGGTAACTTTCTCTACGTCAGAAATAAGGAAAGACGAAACCCCACATTGAACAGCTTTCACAAGAAACGACGTCCGACCTCAAGGCGCGTTCTTGATGCAGAAGTACTAGAAAAGGAGGATGGTCGGAGTGTAAGGAGATCTTATGAGAAGGGAGAGAAGGAAAAGGCGACGACGAAAACTGTTTCTACACCTCGGCTTTACAGAAGGTAAGCTCAAACGCGGAGAGGACGCGTTGTACCTGTGGGACTCGTGCGTTAAGACGCGGGGCCTCGCAGCTGCGGGGGGTCTCGGTATGGGCGCGTGCTAAGCGTAATGAGGGATGCTGACTGCGTCTTTGCCATGTTGTGGCGACCAAACAACAACTTGTTGCAACAAGAACCTAAAAAGCAAAGTGTCAGCGTGAAATGCCTCTTCGTTTCCTTCGCATCTAATCAACTTCTCTTCCTTTAAACATGACCATGTATTTATCCTTTCACAAATAAGTCGCTGTGGCTAATTCAAGTTACGCTACACCTCCACCCGTGCCTTGCTGCCGGCCTCGTTGCTTTTCTGCCCCACAGCTTAACGATGTTTATGTAGCCTCAACTCTGACATTAACCAGATTCGCTGCTAATGCACTTCATACCCTCCATAGCAGGTGCATTGTAATCCTGAGTAAACAACCGCAGCTACTCTAAATATGTGGAGTTATGAAACAAAGGCAGCCACCAGCTTGTTTCTTCTGTCAAACTTGAAATATAGTGTTTGCATAACAAAACCAAGTTAAGCTGTAAAGCCACGTAAACGTGTTGGTGGACATTAGCTGCTCTTACTGGGCCACTAAAATGTCTCACAGTCCTGGTAGAATCTGCTGGGCTCCTCCACAGCTGTTCCTGCTCTGCACTGCAGCAAAGAGGAAGACGGAAGTCTCTTGTTTTCTCCTTCAAATCTCATAAAATTCACACAACTTTGACTGATCTGGACCATCACCGTTGGCTCTGCTGATGTTTTAACTCTGAAAGCACGTTCAAGTCATGGTTTTACAACCAAAGAAGTTTGTTGACATTGCCTTTATCTGCTATCATTTTTAGTCCTGTATATCTATCTAACAGAGGCCTCTATGTAGGCCTATGTAAATGGTATGTTTTATTTATTTTTTGCTTTATTTATCTCAGAAGAAGCTCTCTTCTCATTGTACAACATTGACTCCCTGCATAAAAAAATCACAGTGGGTAATTAGAACCATATTACTCATTGTGTAACATGGATCTAATTACCACTTAGATCATTCATTTTATATTTATGAACAGAAAATGCTTATTGTGCTGATTAATGCAATGTTTGCTGTTTAGTCCAATAAAACAGCTCAGTTTCTCATACTTGTAAGTGAGGTACATCTGAATGTGAAGTAGCCTGCTTTCAGCCAGCTGACTAGCAGTGTGCAGCAACATGTAGGCGAGAGGATGAACTGTTCTTGTGCTATGCCTTATTCGTTCAGTAGCAAGTGGTGGTTTGTTGAACAGGCCATATGGCTCTCCCTCCAGGGCGCCAGGCTGCCAACTGCGTCAGGTTTACTGTTTCCAGATGACCAAAACTGCGAAGGTATAAAAAGGCAAAGAGCCAAAACAATTGACAGAGCAACAAGAGTTGAATCTGTCAGGTTTGTTGGCTACCTGGCCTTTCAGATTGACCTATACATTTTCTGATGGCCAATCCATTCAATTTCTTTCTTAGTGAACTATATCTGAAATTGTTTATACTGTTTATACTTACCTGTAATCGTTTAAACATGGCAGCTTTAGGCATCTGGAAATAGTCCCCAAGGATGACAAAAACTTGTGGAAGAATTAAAATTCTCGATGTCTTGGTCAATTTGAGGCATTACCCAATAAAGCAGTGTGTTTAAGGTGTTGCCTGAACACACTCCTGAACCTCTACAATTTGATAGTAACAAGTTACAACAAGCAGTCTTCATTCATACTTATCCATTTGTTCATAGGTCTCACACAATGAGCTATTATTAAATCTCCTGTTTCAGTGACATGAGACGATGACATGGCAACACGCTCAGCCCATATCTCACAAAACTGTTCAATTAGATCAAAATGATTTAACTGCAAGTGGAAATTAAATTGTGTTGTAACTTATATTATCTAGGTTTCTTCAAAGAGTTGCAAAGTTCTGTGATGGCTATGGGCATGAAGGATCTTTCATAGAGGAGTTACAGTGGCTCTGAGGAAGCCTCTGACTAAAGACGCTGTTGTTGTATAACAGTCTGATGAAGAGGATGTGCACAGTTCATTTGATGAAGAATCCTTCTACTCGAGTAGTCCCAAAAACAGAATCAACCTTAGTTTCATGTTTACAAAATTCTGGATTTCAATGTGAAAATTATTTCTTAAACAAAATATAGAAAAACTGTGTACAATTTGTAGAATAAATGATGACCTGAGTTCCCAACGTTTTGTTTTCAGGAATAACTGAAGCTTTATGGAACTGAATCTTGAAAAAAACCAACAAAAAAAAATTGATAAATTACTGAAAGCCCCAACCTAATGCGACATTCATGTCCGTCTTGTGTAAATGCATGTACATTTGACCTTAAGTATAAAATCCAGGAGGAGGAAGAAAAACATGACTGACATTGTTGTGGCTGTTGAACACGGTGTAGGATGTGTTTTTTTTTTTTTTTTTTAATCCTGTAGTGAACAACTTTTAATTGGCAGAACTTTTCTGACAGGCAAAAACCTGTTTGGGCAGTTTTAGGAGCAGCACTTTTCATGCACTAACCTATTTTTAGTTCAAGTACAGACAACTCTATACATTTGAAGTGATAATAGAAATTCTGCAAATCAGCAGAGGCCATTTTTATGTTTGCTTCACCCTTTTAATTTATGTATGCAAAGCTGCGTTGGTATTTCGATCTGGAAAGACTCAGACGTAGAAAAAGGAACAATTAAAATATTTAATGACAGGAATAAATAACAGTTTTTTGGCGCTTGGGCCCTGGTAGCTGATTTGAGCTGAGATTTGATGTGAACTCGATGAACATCCCGATAACTGATTAGGGATGCTCTCCTCCGGGGCCCGACACTGGTGGTGGAGGTCGGGAAAGGGTGCTATCCTGGAGAGCCGGAGGTTGTGGGTGGAGAAGGGGTGGCGGTGGGTTGAAGGCAGCTGGGAACTGGCTGACGGCTCGGATGTGGATCCTTTTATGCAGAACTTGATTGTTGATTGGACGCACCAGGCGAGGTCCAGCGCTGAGGTCGGAGATGAGCTTAACGCCGATGGGCGAACGGAGGAGGCAGAGTCTTCCAACTTGAATTTACGCTATCAAGCTACATTTCAAACACATTTAACACCTTTGTGGAGAAAGCCATATGTTTCAGGTTATACATTCTGCTGGTTCAGTTTTACACTTTATTTAGCATATGTATTTATATAAAAACAAAACAATAAATAAGAGAAATAACAGCTCACAAAATCTACGCTTCAGTTGTTTTAGTTTACTCATGTTGTTTTAAATGGGCTGAATTGACCTGTTCTTACATAATAATAATAATGAGAATGATAATAATAATATTATATTCATTTATTTTAAAACAACTTTCAGGACACTCAAGGTCGCTGTGCAGTTAAAAACCAACACAAAAGTGCAACAATTGGAACAAGACGTGCAATAAAGATTATAACATAAAATAAAATAGAAAAATAATAATAAAACAATATCAGATATCCCATGTTACATAACGATGTTGAAACTGAGTGATGGAGGTAATTTGGCATTATGCACATCAGCGCGACATATGAGCTGAAATGTGTATTTTAATTCATCAATATGCTTTACCTGCATTTGACAAAATATAGGTTTAAAACATTTCCTCAAGCAGAGGACAGTAAACTGGTACAGAGTAGATTATCATTTTACAAAGTTACAGCTATAATACAGCAGTAATTTTCTGCAATGCTGTTGCTGTAATTCGAAGTCCTATCAGTCAACATTCTGAGGTGTCCAGATTCTCCTCCAGCTTCGTAGAGCTACGAGTTAGTCATAATCTAATTCATGCTGACATTCAAAGTCCAACATATAACAGTGTAGTTGGCATTGTACGTTTGCTGTTCAGTTTTTTCAGTAGTTAATTCCATAAGAACCTCATTTATTCCCAATACATTTGAAAATATATATACCTGGTGTACTGAGGCGTGTACGTCTGTTTGCCAGATAGTTACGAAAGCCGTCTGAGCTGCTTGCTCTTTAAGGCAACAGTTGTGAGCCTGTTGAATGACGCAGACGCTTGTGGAGACATCTGTCTGCATTGAGAACAACAGACAAAACAGGATTTTGTTTTCCGTGGAAAAATATTTCAAAACAACTATATCTTTACGTCTCAAATGTCACTTTCATTTGTCATCAAAGTGAGTAATTCAAATGCCACTTTTGTTTTTTCTGTTTTCTGCACCGCTGTCTTGAGTGTAACCAGCAAGCTTTCACAAATCACCGGCTTTGTGGGAAATACAGTTGCACCTGGAAAGTATTTAAAATGCTTCACTTTTTCCACCTGTTACGCTACGGCCTTATTCAGTGAACCATCAAAATCAGAAATTGTCTGTGAAAATACTTTACTGAGCCCAAAGAGAAGTTAAATAATGTAATTCCCTCATTAAAAACATACCTGGTGTGTTGCTTTTGATCACTTATGCATTTTTTTAATAAGGCCTTGAATCTCTGGGGGCAACCATCCGGAGTGCCTAAACGCTTGCCCTCACAAAGCCCCATCTAATTATCCAAAGCTCTGCTATGAACCTTCAATCCACCTTACAAAGCAAGATCACAGTTCTCAGCCATCTCTGTTCAACACTTGAAAACAACATTCAGTATTGTGAAGAGCTTGCACCACCATGTGTAATTGTCTTGTGGAATCTGACTTAAGTGTTTGTGTCCGCTTGTCACGAAACACATCAATTTGTCACAAGGATTTGTCTTTAGCAAAGAGTTGCCAAAAGCACCTGAACAGAGGAACTATAATGTTGAGGTTAACCAGTTACCAGAAAGATTAAGACAGGCTTCATGTCCCAACACATTTAGGATGTGAACATGATCCTATGCCATGACAGTCGGGTAGGTGGGAGGTAACGCTTTGACGTCTTATTCTACATTGTGAAACCAGACCTGTATAGTATGTGCATTTTAATAATTGGGAGGACAACGTTACTAGTTTTAACGG
Source organism: Micropoecilia bifurca (assembly GCA_903067075.1). Lineage (NCBI taxonomy): Eukaryota > Metazoa > Chordata > Actinopteri > Cyprinodontiformes > Poeciliidae > Micropoecilia > Micropoecilia bifurca. The sequence continues at coordinate 19,443 of CAEGAF010132615.1, forward strand.
TTTCCATGAAATAGTTTATGAATGTTTTACTGTTTAAAGTTTGAAATTACAAATGCCAAATTTGTAATTATCAAAAGCACCCTGAAACCTTAAGCAGTGAACATCCAGATACAAAAATGCTCAGAGTGTTTGTTTTCAACACTTGAAAACAAACACCTATTGCACAACGTTGTGCAATTAATGCCAATTGTCTTGTGGAATCTTACATGGTCAAATTCCAGCGTGTTTGTGTCAGTACATCACGTAACAAATAATTTGTCACAAGAAAACCATAATCCTTTAGTAAAGACTTGTCAAAAGCACCCTGAACAGAAATACTGTGTGTTCAATCTGCATAATAAGGTAATCAAACAATCGCTGTAATGATCTGTATATATAAAGGCCAATAACTAATTGTGGTGACTGTTACTCATCATCAACTGTTACTTGCAGCACAATTATACCAAGCATATCTCAATGCCCACCCAGATTTCTGCAAATGGCCCGGATGATACCAGAAAAGTCCCATGACTTAATTCCATAAAAAAATCTTCAGCTGGAATTTTAAAAAAGATTTTTGCATCATGGATTATTAAGGAACCTAAGGTATTTGCCTGTAAGGAGAAAGACTGAGAGTCCTGCGTCATGCTGCTATGTGTCACGTTTTCAGCAGATAATGGCATTAAAAGAACTTTCTCCTCTTCTACTCTTTCCACACATCTAAGCTTATCTTAAAGGAATTGAATGCTCCTGACCCTCCTGTAAAATGCAACATTTTGTGTTTAACATGGGGAAACTATGTTCAAAAGGGAAATATGTAAAATCTACTTTTCTACATGTTATAATGTTATTCCCTCCTTGAAATCATACCTGAAGTGTTGCCGTGATTCTGTCATGCATGTTTGACATATCCTTTAATCTGCAGTAGCAACCATTCAGCTGTGCAAAACGCTTGGTCAGACCGAGCGCCGCCTTCAAAGCGACCGTCTCGAAGTCGAGCGTCTATCTCACAAAGTCCCCGTCCCTCACTACTCTCACATTCAGCTCCTTCAGACTAGCCATCAGCAATTAGCAAACAGCTGGTGGAACTGCTCATCTGCTGAGCTCATTACCGGAGCTATGTCTTAGTGCAACACTGGTAAAAATGTTTTTAAAGGGTTAATAGAGGAGCAATATTATGATGACTTCCTGAAGGCTTATTTGAATTTTTTTGTGTGTGCTTTGTTTGAGAGAATGAGTTGCTTGTTTGTACTTGTTGCCAGTAAACCTCAGTAGTCCTGGATGGTTGTTTGATTTTAGACGTAACTATGTGCATCGTCAAGTGTTTTTCTGCAGGGCCGACAAAAACTATGCAGATTCAAACATTGAAGTTCTTAAGAGTTTTGTATCGCATTAAAGACGATCCTTAGTTTAGTGTGTGATAATTTGTTTGTGGTACACTTTTCTGTGTGATTATAAAAGACTTTAACATAAGCTCTACCCTGAAGCTACATTAGCAATCATGTGGATTTTGAGCGTGGACTGAGGGTACCACTGAAACAGAAACCTTACTGGATTTTGCTGATAACTACATTTGAGCTAGTTGTCATTGTGGCTGTGAGATAAAAAGCAGAAGAAGTGTGTTTGAAGGAAATAACTGACTCAGTGTTCGGAAATTGCGCTTAAATAGGTCAAGGAAGTTTTGTTGAATATTTAGATCTGTTAGAAGAACCTTGGGTTATGAAATTACCTGATGCCTTCACCTGTTCTTAATCCCTTATTGCTGAAACTAATCTGCTAGAGTCGTCTGCATGGTGGAACTTGTGCCAGAGTTTTATTAATATAACTTGTCATGCCAGTACTATAAAAATGCCCCTTTTGCTGTTGACAAATTACCTGATATATTGTATTTTCAGACCGAAGAGTGATCTGTGGCTGATCTAAACATTTTCCATTGAATAAAAACAGTATATCACTTCAACTGTGGTTATCAGCCCAAGATAGTGCTGAACAGACAATGAGTAAGCATCCAACACAACCTATCAACAGTGCTGAGCTGAGAGATGGTCAAAGACTCTTACTATTGTAGGCAAATGTACAAATACATCCCATGTTTACATCTGGTGCATATTAAGGTCAGTGGGGTGAAATTTTCTCACTGCATTTTTATTAATCAGAAGCAACTCTAAACCCCCCTTTGAGTGGGCACTATATTAAAACATGATCACATTAGTTGTTTTGTTTTTTTAATTGATCCCGATTCCAAAATTTTTAAACATGTTTTAGAAAGTGATTGTTTTGCACAAGTAGTGTGGTGCATTTCAATATTTTAGAGCAGGGCAATACACCACTTTGCAGTTGTCGTCGCAGTTTTGCTTGAATGCAACTTTGAGCAAAATGTTTTATTTCCAGTGTCTTTTATTCACTCTCTTGATATGAATAGTATATTTGGTCTGTTGGGTGATCTAAGACTGCTTTTGTTGCCCACATCAGATTTATATTGAGATTTATATTTTTTAGTAACTGAGTTACTTGACTCATTTTGGAAAAGGAAAGAAAAGCCTCCATAAAATGTAGGTTAAACGTAGTGGCTGTTGTGAAACTAGTGTTGGACAATATGGCTGAAAAACCTATCACTATATAAGCATTTCATATCAGTCAATATCAATAATTGTCGATAGCTAAATAATTATTGATTAGTCTTTAGTTGTCAATATCTGAAATACTGCCAAACTTGTGATGTGATTTTTCCTCTTTTAGTTTTCACTCCATTCCGCTGTTTATTTTTAAACAGTTGCTGCACAAGTTACTTGGCAACAGGTGGTTGCTAGGTAACCAAAGTCTGAGGGAGTTAGTTGATGCCACCTACATTGTGAGAGGCTGAGCAGCCAAAGCCTGTCATCTGCGTATATCTCCCAAAATGCTCCCAAAGTGCAGTTCTGCACCAGAGTTCAGTGTATATTCTGAATTGTCAATATTCTGCCAGATCTATTATTTATTGATCTTGATTACATTTTCCAGCTATATGTGCAATATTCAGCAAGAGAGGCAAAGTGTTAGTTAAATACTCCAAGATTTGCTTTAATCTATAAATTCCATCCTGTTGTTAGTCTATGCATTGTGAGTGGAAGGTCTAATTTAATATGAGGATGTGTGTTTTGTTCAGCTGAAGAGGATTCACTCAATGCAAGATATAGAGCTCATCAGAAAATTTAAGATTTTAGTCATTTTAACAATTTTTTAAATATAAATAAGTATGCTAAAAACCCGGCCAGACCACCAAAGTATTGATGCTAATATTGAGCTTTGGTGAAAGAGGTAGTTCTCATTATTATTTACAGAATTCAAATCACTTCCACATCCTTAAAGAGGTGCAACCTGTTTTTTGAACATTTTGTGGGCTATTCTACCTTTCTGCCCCCATTTGGATCCACTTTGCTTAGTGACTATTAGATTATTTTTGATGTGACACCTTCAAATTAAGAACACATTCTTTTAGTAGTGTTGGTGCTGAGTGATATACGGTTGATTCTCTGGGTTTGTCTGCCAGACCTATCCACTCCAGTGACACAGAACAATCAAGCATTTTAGTAGGTGAAAAAAAGGAAAACATGGAGCCAGGACTTAATTTGGAGTTGGTCCAGTTAAAACACAAGGAAAAAGAATAAAGTCTACATTCCAGCCTGTGGTATTTCTACTCTCCTCGGTCTTAACTTTGAACCTGATGTTATGTTTCTGTATTGAGAGTGCAATATGGTAGTGGCCTACCTTAAAACTATGCATCACACAGAACTGTACTAAAATTTTGTGGAATTGTCATTTTTCAAGTTGTACTCTGTATGCTCTTATAAAGTACATATTGAGATCTTTTGCAGCAAGGATTTCTTCTGATTTTGAAATTTTAGTGGCTTTTATTCAACAGTAAATGGACATGCGTTGAGGCAGTTATTAATAAGCAGTAAAACTGAGAACTACTTGGCTGGCATTGTCCTGTTGATCTGGTGCCCTCAGCAATTCACAGCCAGGCCGACTTATTATTGCACAACTCGAACTGCAAATGGCAAATTAGCTCTGACTTCCTCTCTCAATCTCTAATGGGTTTCCTTCTGAGAGGAGCAGTAAACAGGGCATTACTGATGGGAAGCTTGGGATGATTTTCATTCTGAGTTCAACACAGAAAAACCTTTGATGAAACGTATGAAGTTAAAGATTTGCATGAGTGTTTAGGCTAACTTGATGTATATTAATAACCAGATTTTCCTATCATACATATGCGGAAAAAAATTCTTACACGTCTAAGGATATCCTACAGTTGTGTAAGTAGTTAAATGTGCAACCAACAGAATAATGTTATGTGGTAGGTGAAAATACTGTCACCACCCTTTACTGTGTTGTGGAATGTTACCCAGAATGTTGTCTGATTGTCTTTAATGAGAAGGTCACTTTCCTAAAATAATGGCTGAAGCAATATTTTTACCAAAAGTCATTTTGGCAAAAAAAAAAGTCAGCATCTCTTTTTTTGCCAAAAAGGTGCTAATTTGCTAAGACACAAAAGAAAATTGCTCTTGTCAGAAAATTACTTATTAGCCATTATTTTAAGAGGGTGATGATTTGAAATCTGAAAAGTGCGTCATTGATTTGTAGTCAGTGAGTACTGAGTCAATACCAAATCACATGTTTGTCATCTATCATCGCATAAATCTTTTTCCATTCATTGCAAAACAGGTGAACTTAGTCAGATTGGATGCTGTTCAACTCTTGTCACCGATCCTCAATTAAATGTAAGTCTGGACTTTGGTTCATTTCAGCAGATGTTCCAGCTTTGGCTGTATTTTTTGTGGTTGTCTTGCTTGAAGCCACCCACAGGTGCATTTAAAAATTAGGTGATTTCCAAAAGTAATTTGTTACAGTGAATGTTATCTACTGCTGTCAGATTTCAGTTATTTGCCAGTGGCTGAAATCAATGCATGCTAGAGTCATATATCTATGATGTTGTTGATTGCAAATAAATCTGCAAACTGAGTAATACTTCCTAGAAGACTTAGATTTTCATGACATTCTAAGTTGAAAAGAATGACAACGTGCTTATTCATTTACTCTGATTCAACACAGGCTGCATGTCAGATGCCTTGACAACAAGGTTGGTTTTACTCCTACCCTTAAATCCTAGAAATTTAAGAAGAGGAGTTTTAATAATTATTCAGAATTACGCATGTTTACCTTAAAAATAGAACGGGTAATAGGATATTAAAAAGCTGATTTGAGAATGACAGGGTGAAGTCATGATTTGAGAATGAATCATGACTTCACCTTGTGTTATTATAAATGGTTGTTAACACCATGCCTTCACCCCTCTTTGTTCAAAGCTGATAAAGCTTACATGATGTTCTCTGCTGACATGTTGCCAGCAACAGATTGGCGACATCAGTGACTACATCAGCACTGGAATGAGTATCATCTTTTTTAGATGTTTGTTTGAGATAAATACAAATTCACAGCCAAAAAAACAAGCAAAATATCCATTAAACTAGGTTAATTGTAAAAATGTTCCACTTTTGTCTGTCCAGTTTTGTTTCTTAGGAAATGTGATTTGAATCTTTGTGCTTTTGCTCCAGTCTGTTATTTATTGTGAAATGATGAACTCTGACCTTAATTTAGGCAAATGAAGGTTGTAAAGCTTTGGATGTTGTTCTGTGTTCTTATTTGGCCTCCTGGATGAGTTGTTGTGCTGTTGGAGTAATTTATTTTTGCAGACAGGCCACTTGTAGATTTTCCACAGTTTTTTCCATTGGTGGATAATGGCTCTCCTTGTGTTTTTCTGGAGTCTCACACCCTTAGAAATGTATTTTCAATCCTTTTCAAGACTGATTTCTGATAGTGAATTTGTTTCTTAGTTGTTCTTAAATGTATTTAGATTGGGGCAAGATGTCCTATTTGCTATTGTGATTAACATTTGACACTTAATTTTGTTATATTCTGTTTTCCAGAACTGCCTAATCATGGCCCAGTGGTTGGAGATGAGTTATGTCCTGACTGACATGGACGATGAACGAATCAACACGCTCTATCCTCCAGACACCTTCCCGATTGAAATCAGGCATTATCTTTGCCAATGGATGGAAGAAAAAGATTGGTAAGACACCGATGCAGAAATGCATCCTCATAACAGCATATATCTGGCAAAAGTACAACCTCTTGAACTTTCCCACATCTAACAGCCACAAAACTTCAATATATTTTTATAGAGTCAACTAGAGCTGTAGTGATACAATAATCTCACGATACGATACACAATATTCTGCTTATTATACGATATATATTGCGATATTCAGCAAACCCTTTTGTGATTTTCTGAAAGATTTTAGAGGGACAGAGTGATTTTGGTGACATTTTGTGACTGTTATAGAGTTGAATTGAATTAATTTAACTGAAAACTGATTAAAAGCACCAACTACACAATACCTGCTCTGGTTGGACACAGACTTAAAGTCGACAGCTGGACAAAATTAATCAAAGAAGTGGTGAGAAAACATGTTTCTTTTAATTGAAACAGTACAAACTATAGCTTACATGCATTTGTAAAGTAAATAAAGTGAATCAAGTACCTGCTCTGAATAGATTGATACCTTTTTAACCTTGACACTTAACATCTGAAGGAATCACTCTAAGCCTGATGACCTAATCACTCTCCCGGCGAAGCAAGCAGTGAGTAAGGTGACAGTTGGATGTTAGGATACTTGCAAATGAATATCGCTTTTTGTCTAGCAAAGAAAATATCGATATGTATCGCAAAATCAATATTATTACACAGCCCTAGAGTCAACCTGTTTGTTTATTTTAATCTAAGTGAGTCTTTTTTGTGAAGGCTTCAGAAGTTTCTTCAGAGAATATTAATGAAGACCAAGCATAGCACCAGACAGATCAGGGATAAAGTTACAGAGAAGCTTTAAAAAAACACACAGTAATTTTGAAACATTTTAATCCAGCTCCTGAATTTCTCACAGAGTGCAAATATGAGCATAGGAAGAAAGTGGCACAACAACATCTCAAAAAAGACATGGCCATCTAACTTAACTAATGGGCATGGCAAGTAGTTACAGAAATGATAGTAAACTCCCATTAAATTTAAAAAGGGAGTTTACTATAACAAGAGGGAAATACGGCAGGAAATCTAAAAAGCTTAAATTAGAAAATCTAGAGGATGACTAAGAGAGAAACATTAGCTTCGGAGCTAGCTGACTTTCACTTCATTGTTATGCGCTACATTTTGTTGATGTATCACAATATCTAAACAACAAAACACATTGAAATTCATGATTGACAAAATGTGAAACAGTTGTAGGGGTAGGAATACTTTTATAAGCAGCTGTACTGCAGTTTGCTTGTTGTTTGTGTGATAATGGACCATTCAGTGTGTGCTTACGTTTTCTATCTGTACGTGTGTGGTTGCGTCCTCACAGGGAAGGTTTCAGCCCAGACCAGTCGGACAAAGAGCCATTCGCGCAGGCTTTACTGAGCGACGCTGTCCTCCTCTTAGAATCGGTTGCTGAGCAGCAGAATATAGTGGAGAGGATGAAGCTGTTGCAGATAACAAAAAACTTGGTGGGTGGATAATCAGATTTTTTTCTGTAAAAAAAAAAAGTGAAACATTTGATCAAATTAAAACAGTGGTAAGAAAAATGTTATGTGATTTTCATACGAAAGGGTAGAACAAGACATTGCTGGATATGTCTGCAAACATTTCAGAAAAGTGCTTAAAGACCATGAAAATAAGAGTTGCATTTACAGATGACTCGGCCAGCTATGGAGTTTGCTGTGAACATCAGAAACATTTTCAGGCAGGAGAAGATGATACTTTGTGAGGTAAGAGACCTTTTATATTTCTTATTTAGAATAGATCCTTAAGATGACGCAAGATATTTCCCACTTTCCTTACAGTTTTTACTTGAACAGTTCTCAACCTAGTTTTAGTAGTTTCTGTATTCTCCTTTTTTTGGCTAAGCAGTGTATGTTTTCAAGTATAAGTCAAATCACTATCAGCTGCCTGTTGTTTGCCAAATAAAATGACTTGCAAGTTACTTTTGATGCTCTCCAGTGCTCTGCAAATTAAAATAACAATGTTCTGTGTTAGAGGCAGTGTGTTAAACAGACAGAAGGGAAAGCTCCCGACTTTGAGGATTTGAGTTTCTTGAAGAATACAGTGCTTCAGCTCCAGGACCGCAGAAAAAGAATCCACAGCTTTCAAGAGGATATCAACTGGGAGACGGTAAACTTTGAAGCTCTGCAAGGTAAGAACTATTTGCTTTTCAGCTGTGTCTTGGTGTGTACTGCATCAAAGCACTGGGCTTTCATATCTTCAGCAGTTCTCTCAAAAACGTATGACTCACTTTAATATTCTGATTATATCTACATAAAAGTGCAATTAGCAAATTCATGAAGCACATCAAGTATTAAAACCCACATAACCAACAGTTACTATATTTGTGTCCCTTTGATCTGCTTGAATCCAGAGGGCCAACATTTTCTCACATTTCAGTCAATAATGTTAACGCTAAAAACACAAACAGGAGAAGTGCTCAGGGTCTTGCTTTTATTGTTATCCAAAAAATGCCATCTTGACACCTACTGTATGTAAAAGGGACTGAAATGTATTTGTCGGAAATGCAGTGGTGCTGTGTGCCGTGTGTCACGCGTGCTAATGCTAACTGTTTGCATCCACAGCCGTTCATACAAAGTCTCCAGCGGAACGTTCACTCAGAGAACTACAGGTGCTGTCAAAGAAAATCCAGGAGCTCAAGATTAATCAAAGCAGTCTAATCCGGGTGAGACCACATTAACGGTCCTTTGAGTCATGAACATAATGGTATTTTAGTTTAACATTGTGTGACTATTTGTATGTATTCTGTTCTTCTGTTAAGCACATCTTCATAAATTAACAGTACACACAGAGAAGATGCAGCTATCTGGTGGAGAAAGCTACAGCTCTCTTATAGGGATTAAAGAGCCCTGGATTTGCAAGAAAGTACAACAGATTTTTGGTTCATAGAACACTGTCCCAGCAAGTTTTATAATATTTCACCTTTTTGTGTAACTGTGATAATTACACACTAAATTATTAACTAGTGTTGCTTTTAATCAAATTCATAAGCCGCTTTCCATGCAAAGGTTCTCATTTATAAAACATGCGCCTGACACTTGTATACTCACATACTGCTTGTTTTGGAAACAGGCAAATGACATATTCACATGGCTCTCTTTTAACAGTGGCTTTCTTCTTGCCACGATAAAGACCAGATTTATTAAAAACGATGAATAAAGGTTCTTTATTGTGGCAGATGTTCCCAGCTAAACTGCAGATAATCTCAAATTATTGCTGTTTCCTCTTAGCGTAGGTAGACATCCATGTTCGGTAGGTTTACAGTTGTGATGTCCTCTTTCCATTTTCCGGTGACAAACTGAACTGTGTTCAGTGTAGATGTTCAAAGTTTCATATATTTGTTTTACAACATGACCCTTCTCCACAAATGTATCTCTGCTGTGTTTCTTGGTCCTCATGATGGCGTTTGTTTAGTAATGTTCTTTAACAAACCTTCAAAGAGTAGATGAATTTTGTATGCTTAAATATTGCTTGCCTTCCACGTCTCAATTATACACTGCTTGCTGCTGGTACATTCATCTATCCATATACAAATGTACTTTTATGCTGTAAAGTCTGTTAGCATATTTGTATAACAGACAATTCATTCAATGACTGAGCAGTATTTGGATTTTGGGTGTTAGTGTCAATAATAATAATATATTCATTTGGTTGTTTGCAGGAATGTTTGGGGGTGTTCACAGAGACTCTGACCAAGCTGAAACAGTGTCAGGATAATTTCATCGTAAAGATGAACGTATGGCAGTGGGAGCAGCACAAATCCGTTATAGGATATCCTTTCTCTGATGACCTCAGCCATCTGCAGAACTGGTGAGATGTTCCCCTTTCTACTTGTGCCTTAGCGCTTTGCTGACTCTTTCTCATATCCAAGTGAAAAGTATGACATTACACAACAATATCAGATTCTAGCTCAATAATCCCATGTATAGTTCCTGGTTTTTAAAAAGGCATTTAGAAACACTTTTAGAAAAGCGAATGCTTTTGGTCCAAAAGCAGACTGACTGGGGTTCGACACCCTATGTGATTGTCTTTTTGTTGATGCGAGACTGGTGGCCTGAGCTGGATGGATGGACATCTCACACATTGTCATGGCACTTTTTGAGATTGGTATTTAAAAGAAAAAAAAATTCTATCTTCATCCTGTTTGTTAGGTCCGAAAAGCTGTTTGCGTTGAACAGTAACCTTCGACAGGAGTGGCTGCTGATCCCTAATCTTCCAAAGGAAATTGGAGAAAAACTGACAGGTCTTCTTCAGGAGCTGATTCAAAGGTACACACCGGTCACACTCTCATATTCTCTGATATAGGATAAAGTATTCAGCTCAGCAACCCCTAAAACGAATCCCTAGCTCTACAACACCACTTCTTCTTATAGGGCCTACACTTTGAGCCTTATGGGAATCCATTAGGACCCACTGCTCTTTATTAAAAAAAAACCTCTTTAAACAGGAGGTGGTTTGGTTTAGCTAAAATTGGCTAATCTTTCTTGAGCAGTCTGTTTTTGTGGAGAGTAGAAATATTGTTTCGCAAACCATTGGCAATTTTGCTGCAGACTGACAGTGACAGTATGAGGAATGCATTTTTCATTTTTTAGCGTCTGTAACCTATACCAGTTAATAAAAATTAACAACAAATTCAATAAAACAACTATAAAACATTCTTATAAAACTACTGTCCTTAATAAAATTCCTTAATTTCTGTTAAAAGTGCAAACATTGGTGAGCTTTCTTGCATACAGTGTCTGCATGCTTGCTAAAAGCATGTGGACATAGAGGGAGATGGCACTGATTATCTTCCAATCAAAGTCCATGATCCATGATCAGGGTCATCTGATTTTGAAAGAGACACAATAGCAATAATCTGCAAATGTGAACATATGTGTGGCTTTGATACGTTTCTGTATAAGACCAATAAAAGGGGGAAGAAAACCCATCGGCCCTGGTAGCTAAAAACTTCATCAATAGATACACTTAGATTTCAATTTGAGACTTAGAGGACATTACAAATACATTTATTATTATTATTACTATTACTTATAACACCATAATCAATAAATCAATGATCAGGAAAGTGCATATGGCATCGTCCACTCCTCTACACTCTCTTTTAGCTAGATGCACTTTGTGAAGAAGACATGTTATTGTTTTTTGTCATTGATTACGTTTCTGTCTTTCAGCTCTTTCGTTGTGGAAAAACAACCCCCTCAGGTCATTAAAACTCAGTCAAAGTTCTCCGCAGTTGTGAGATATCTGCTGGGGGAATCGCTGGTGTCTGGGCAGCCTGTGACAATGAAGGCGCAAATTATTAATGAACTCCAAGCCAGAAACGTGAACCTTGCATTGTGGTGAGTATCATACAACGCCGCACTAGATGTTTTTTGTTTTTATTATTGTTATTATTTCTCTTCTCTCTAATCATGAAGTCATGAAGCAAACATAAAATTGTGTCATTTGGATTGTATGTCCTTAAAACCTGCACTTAAAATTGTGCCCAGAGAACTAAATGTGATTGGCTGCTGTGATGTAACAGGATAAATCAGAGCAATAAACTTAAAATCATGCTGTTCACACTGAAGCCCAGCTTTTCATAAAAAACCTAGTGTGTGCAGGACGTTTAACGAGAGCCATCTCATGCTCTTCTTTTAGATATTTTAATTTGTTCAAACTATGCAGTAGATAGAGCTTGTTTTTATTGGTGACTTGACATTAAATGAAAAAGAAAATAGAAGGTCTAATTAACATTTAGCTCTCCAGTTTTGTAATCACCATGTGGTGCATTTGGGAGGGAATAACCTGGAATCTGTTATATGCAGTGACAATGTCGGAGAACTCATAAACCACACAGCAATCCTGGATAGAAACACAGCCACAAAGACCACAAACGCCAACTTCAGACACATGGTATTTAAAGTTCCTCATTCAGAGGGTCATGTATTTGTTGGATTTTCCATCTTAAATGTTCTGATCTTTTTCTTCAACAGTCCATTAAAAAAATAAAGCGAGCAGACCGGAAGGGAGCCGAATCTGTGACAGAGGAGAAGTTTGCGCTGATGTTTCTAGCAGAGATTTTCATCACAGGTCATGAGACTCCTTTCAAGATACATGTACGTAAATGTTGATTTAGCATATATTTAGTCCAGTGTTGAATATGCATCTTTTTAAATTTACTGCAGCTCAATAATGAATAAAAGAGGAGTTAAAAATTTAAGATGACATTTAAGATGACATTTATGGTCACGATAAAGGTGTACAAATCCAGAACTGCAACTGTTTCTACCTGAACTGTCACACAGAAAATGCTTACATGTTAACTAATGAGTCCATTAGGACAATTAGGAGGTACACTCCTCGATCCTCACTAAACTTCATAAATGTTGCTGCCATAAACATTTCAACTTTGTAAGCATACATCATCTATTATCTGTTGTCACAGATAAACTCTCAGCCTGTGGTCGTCATTGTTCATGGCAGTCAGGACATCAACGCCGTGGCCACCATCATATGGGATTGTGCGTTTGCTGAACCAGTAGGTGTCCAGTTGTTATTGGGTTCCCATTATTCCTTCATGTTTCTATTTCTCAACTATTCTCGTCGATAAAAATAGTCACTCTGAAAGTTCGTCACAAGTTGTGCGAAGCTAAAGCATGTTTGGCATCTTGCCTCTGACAATTGTCCCAGGGAACGACCCGCCCAGTAATGACAATCAGTTACCCAGGAACCAAATATTCCAAATATTGAGTTCCATTTCTGCGCATGTATTTCATCTCTATGAGTGGCCTATAGTGTCTACTTTTTAATCTTAGTTTTTAACTCATTTTATGTGATTGTCCATAAAAAATAAAAATACATTCTTTGCAGTATGCTCAGTGAACTCTGTTGAGAGACACTGTAGTTCCATACAATTTTTAGTGAACTATGGCATTAAAGTTCTAACCGGGTTGGTTCCCCTGGCAAACAACCTCTCCAGAAGACCCGAACTCACCAACGTGGGGCACGGACATGCTCCATCGTGACACACCTTTTAAATCACCTTGAGTCTGATTCAAAAAGCTTTTTCATTTTTAATTTTTAAAAAAAGGAAACAAACTAGAATAATACTACAAACTTCCATTCTAATTCATGGTATAAGAGGCCCAATGATTTAGAAAAAACAATGAAAAATTGAACCAATAGTCAAACTTTTATGAAATTATTCTGTACTACCATTGCATTTCAAGGAATTCATGCCGCTCAAGATGAGATGCCGCCTTGAGCAGTTGCCCACATCGCCCATATCAGAAACCGTCACTGCTTTGGCTTGCAGCACAGAGGGGCAGCAGCCTTCAGATTGTCTACATACTCTTGTCATATCATACCTTATTTTCTATTTCTGTCTCAAGGACCGAGTCCCCTTTGTCGTCCCAGACCGTGTGACATGGAAGATGATGATTGAAACTCTGAATATTAAATTTTGCTCAGAGGTCGGGACACATCACAACCTGAACCCCTACAACAAGCACTTCTTGGCTCAGAAGATCTTTGACCAACCTGAATATGCGAATGACTTAAGCGATTCTGTGGTTACTTGGTGCCAATTTAATAAAGTAAGCAGTGGTGTGTAACTTTTTTTTCCACAGACATCAGCTGGCGTACAAGTCTAAACGCTGTCTTTAACCTTAACAGGAGGTCCTCGCGGGTCGAAATTTCACTTTCTGGCAGTGGTTTGAGGGAGCAATGGATCTCACCAAGAAACATCTGAAGCCCTACTGGAGTGACGGGTGAGAAGATGCTTATTATCTTTCAGTCAAAAATGAAGGAACCCCCTGATATTCGGTCACGATGACCACTGTTTGCTCTTCTAGGCTGATTTTTGGTTTCATTGGAAAGCAACATGTCCACCTGATTCTCAAAGAGTCTCCCAGCGGGACTTTCCTCCTTCGCTTCAGTGACTCAGAAATCGGAGGCATCACCATCGCTTATGTTTCTCATGAGAGTAAGTGTTGGCTTCACAGCTTCGATTGCATTTATTTTGGACCATGTGTATCATCTGATTAAACACTTTACTTTCAGGTTGTAATTTCAAAAGAAAAAAATAATAATTAGATCACTATTTGGTCTTGAATAGCAAAAGAAATATGGTAATATCAATATACCAGACATTTCCAATATTGGAAATGTCTGTTGATGTTGCATGTTTATGCTTCCAATTTTTTTTTTGAGTCCATAATTTTTTGCTAAATTATTGAAGCAGGGACTTGTCCATCTAATGTGTCAGGCTATATAGGTTGTCTCTGAAGCTGTCACCATTAAAAAGAAAACCTTTGAGCCACTGAGCCATTGAGCCATTTCTAAACTATTCCTGGATTCACCAACAGCCAGAAATCAAGTCAGCTTTCCTCAGCCGGGTCAAAATAGTTTTAAAAACTTCTGACTCTACTATGTCCGTCGTTTTTCAGTCTGGCCCACTGATGATGAGTTCACTCATTAATGGCCCCTGAAGGCTTACAGGTGTAAGAGAAAGGTTGTTCAACAATGGAACCACCTTTACAAAGACAAATGCGCACCACAGTTTGATGATGTTTCTTTAGAAACATTATGATAGACAAACCACACCATAAAACCATACTCTTCAACTTTAAAGCGACGTACCATCGTGTTGGTTTTGACAAGGCAAATGTTAAAAAAATGAACAAATCTGAATACTTAAACATTTCCATTGACAGATCCAATATTTTTTTCCTCTAGACGGTATACCAATGATCCAGAACATTCAGCCTTTCACCAGGAAAGATCTCGAGATCCGCTGCCTCGGCGACCGCATTCGAGACATTAATGAGATCTTGTACCTCTATCCAAATGTGTCCAAACATGAAGCTTTCAAGAGGTTCTACACAGGTAAGGCTGTCCAAAGTGACCAAAGACTGGGTCAAAATAGTATGTTAATTTAAACTGATTGGTTGTGGAATCATCAGGGGTGAATTGCTTTTCTCTTGATTGAAACAGAGCAACCGCCCACCAATTCGGGCTACATTCCTATAAGTCTGCAGACTAAAGTTGGCACGTAAGTTCAGTCAAGATTTTTCTCTTATTAGCACATTTCAGCAAGAAGGCAGTTGTTATGGAGATTAATAAATCCTATTAGGTGAAACACTTGAGTCAATCAAGAACGAATGAAAATGCGTTTTGGTTATTATTTTATTAAATGGTCAAGCAAAGAAAATGAGAGTCCCTGGCTTGTCCAGGAGAGTGAAGGCCTCTGGTAAAGTGGATTGCTTTAATATTCACCATTTACGTAAATATGGAACTTCCCATCAGCTTATCAAAGGAAGCAGTTTTTTCACAGCTTGTCTCTGCAGCTCTGTCCTTGGATAAGGAGAGTCAGTAGGTTCAGAAGAACAATAACAACTTCTCAGAAAACTTCTGTAAATCAAGTTCCATTTCTCCATTGAATAAGCTAAAGTTGTATTTCGTTGCAACACCATTCAAAGTGCTTTAGATGATCAAAACACAACACAACTACCAACCATTAGACAAGCAACAAATATTTTATTTTGTTGAATTTGATTTTGAATACCATCATCAAAATCAACTCTTAAATATGGAGGGTTTTAGCTATGATTTGAAAGAACTCTGTGTTTTGGCTATTTTTGAGTTTTCTGAAACTTAAAATTAAATTTTAACAAACTTCTGAATTTTTTTATGCTTGTAAGTGACGGTCACATTTCTTATAATGTGCAAAAATGCGTTCAAACCAGTTAATCTTTCATCATTGAATGGAGATGTAAAGTGTCTCATTATGCACACATGCATTGGCAAGATCAGTGTGTAGAGAAGTGATAAATATTATAAATGCTTCAACTAATTAAATAAAAAATATATTTCATTAATGTGTCACAAAATAAATTGTATGTGCCAGTGTCAAATATATCAAAATCTCTCTGTTTGCAGGGTACCAGAGATCGATGGGAGTCATGCCATTGGGTAAGTTAACTGATCAACTTACCCAATGGCAAGTTGATCAGTTGATCACTAGGGCCAGTTGCTACATGTGCAGAGCGCTGATCACAAAAGGATGAAATATCTTCAAACATTTGACCACACAGCATGCAAATAATTTCCTCAAATGTAGAGCGGTTGGTTGGTTGCTAAGCAACGGATGTGACTCTCTTGCGGTTGAGGTTTGAGCACAGTGTCTTCTGTCATAAATGTCACAGGTAACGTAAATGTCCATCAAATCCCAGGATTTGATGGACATTTACGTTACCTGTGACCTGAACGTTACCTGTTCATTCACCATTCTGTATGAATGAACTTAATCTCATATTAATATTTACAGTCATATTCAATAAATTAGAATATTGGCTCTAATGAGGGTTGACTAAAAGTACACTTTGAAAATAACTTTCAGGCAGATATTAAACATACTTTTCATCAGACCCACATGTCTGCATTAATAATGTTTTTTTATTGGTCTGATGTAATGTTTTCATCTTGATTGTCATGTTTTCATCAAAGGCAAATAAGCAAGAAATCATTACTAATAACAGAAATAATAGCTTTATAACATCAGTCTGTGAGGAATTAATCTATATAAACTGTTTAACTTGTGAGCGGAGTTACTGAAATACATGAATTTTTTATTAATATTCTAATTTAGAAGAACAGAATAGAAAATAATTTATTGTTCCCCAAAGGGACTGTGCGTATTTGTTGACAAGCTACTCCTTCTAAGATATTAAATATCCATAATACAAATACAACCATATGAGACTAAGTTTATTTATTACTATTTATTTATTGAATATGACTGTAGTTGACGAGGACTGCCAGCATAAAGTGGCTCAGCGTAAGCTCTTGCTCTCTTTCAGCTATCCATTCATCAAGACAAGGCGGAGTAAAATGACAGAGGCACAAATACATTTTAATAAATAACATTGGATAACACTTTATTTGAAGGCGGTGAATATGACTGTCATGACACTATCATAAACATGACAACACCTGTCATAAACATAAATAAGCCTTCATGAATATGTATGACTGTTGTCATAAAGCGTCATTTGGTAAATTATGACACTTTTAATACAAAGTTGACATTATTCAAAATGTCTTATGACAACTTGGCATTAACCAAGAAATCATTACTGTTCAAACTTTACCTTTAATAACATAAAGTTACCTCATTTTTAAAATTCAATCAGTAATACTTTTATAACAAATTTATATCAGTAATGATTTAAATTACAGATGGATGGATGGATGGTGTTACCATAACATCTGAGAGGGTGTTTTCCATACCTTTAGTCTTTAATAATCCTTCCTGAAAAGGGAAACATGCTAATTTGCCTGCACAAAAACTGTGTAAAAAGTTGCATTTCATGTTCATTTGACAAAGGGATTCATTTTTTAAGTCAGTTGTAATTTTGCTTGACTCGAATAAGACATGGTGCATATTTTAAATTAAACAACTTAAAGAGTTTATTTCCTAACTCGATTAATGTTGATTAGAAAATTGATAAAGAATCTAATCAGTAAGTAAGATTGATAATGGCATTGGTATGGCTAAATTTCTGTCAATTCCCATCTCTAGAAAGAAAACGATGAAATAATTGACACAGCTTTCTACCAACAGGACATCACTTAGTCCTCTCTTATAAAGTGTATACAGAGCAGGATCCAGTACAAACTTATTTGTTTACACCATGGCTAATTCACTGTCACATGCTGTTTTTCCAAAATGGCTTGGTTTAATAACCCTGTATCTTAATTTTCTACAACTTTTCATATATTTGTTGAGCAAGAAACTTATTTACAAAGGCAAAAAATGATCTTGTTCGTTATGTGTGTCTGTTTCTGTGTGTACAGTGAACTGAGTGCGCTGAATGTCGAAGACACCTTCCCATTGTAAGAGTCATTTTATGTGCCAGCTTCTCAGTCTGTTTGCACACACAGTTGATGAACTGTGGTCACTTTTCCTGTGTGGAAATTCAAATTTGATTTCCGTTTCTACAACACTGAAAGTTCTCTTAGTTTTTATTCAACCCTCCTGCAGTCTTAGTGTGTCATTCGGTCGGACAGCAGGCAAGGCGGTGGGGCGGGGTACACACACACACACACACACACACACACACACACACACACACACACACACACACACACACACACACACACACACATA